>JBBPBS010001102.1:2516185-2536404 GCA_037974835.1 Cicer judaicum
CAATATTAATTTATTTTAATTTCCTTCCTATTTTATCATGAGCAAATTTTTTAAAACAATCATATTTTTAAGCTGCAAAATAACAAATACAACCTAAGAGTAAAATAATATACCACACATACAAATATATCTATTATGATAGCTCAATAAATTTTTTATAGATAATATTTTATTTGTACAATAAAACTTTATTGAAAAAACGTTGAACATTTTACAGGAAATAATATTATTATTTTATTGACTATATATATAATTGAATAATTTAATATAAATAACATATTAAAATTGTCTTTGTTTGAAAATATTAATTTTATTTTAGTGTAGTATATATACAAAATACAAAAAAATGAAGTTCAACATTTGACAGGTCAATAGAAATTATACTAAATGATATAACTAAATGATTCACATACAATTTTTTAATCCACGATTTGAGTCCTAATATTACATTGTTGCCTAAAGACACGATGATTAGGATTAGTGAAAATAGATTTTTCTTCCAATTTTCTCTCCACGTAAACTTTGAAGTTTAGTCCATACATTTTGAGTATATAACTCTTAATAATATTTATATGTGAAACTATTTTAGACTATAAGTATGAATTTATCAAACTCAATAATAATATTGTTATAATAAAAAATTTAATTTAAAGTTAAATATTCTTATTATATCTATGAATTTATTAACACAAATTAATGTCAAATAAAAGATAAATAAAACTTGTACTTACATGTCTCACTAACACATTACAACGCGATTCAAAATTGAAAACGATGAAAAATATCAATTGTGTTATTTAAACACATTAAGACATACATTGTATTTTAACGTCGTATATTAAATAATGTAAAAGTTATAATCGGGATGAGATTGAAACACCTCAAATGAGAGAAAAAATAATACAAAAAACAAAAGTTGTATAAAAAAATATTGTATTGATGTCAATATTTGTGTCGAAAGGTCATTTCTACAAAAAGAAAATACTAATGTACCATGATGTGCTCTAGAACACTCCTTAAATGGGCAATTTCTGCATAAAGCATGATTCTTTGACCATTTTTATATTTTCTTACTCTTGAGGGATTGCCAAGGGGTGCTGGGATTTCATGATCTTCAATCTCCATTCCATTGAAGACCCAAAATTTTGGAACAACTTTTGGAACTCCTATTATGTAACCTGCTTCCATTGCTTTTTCATCTCTTCCTCTCTCACTTGTATATCATGTGTAGCTAGGATCTTTGATTATGTAGGTGATCTCGTTGTAGAATTATGTAATTTGAGCTCACTAAGAAAATCAGATTACAAAAAATAAATATATTTTAGTTTAAATTTGAGTCAAATATTTCAATTTTTACCCATTTGTAATTTGTATTTTGAGACGGAATAATATCTATTTGTGAAATGTATTTTTATTCTAAGCATAAGACTCTTTGTGTGATGGGTTAAGTAAGATGAAGAAAGAACATAATGAATAAATAAAAATAAAAGTATGATTACAAAGTGCTAGAAGTACACACAAATGAGATAGAAGTAAAAGGTGAAAAGCCAACACAACATAAATCATAAATCAGAGACATAAGCAGATGACTTAAAAACCATAAACCCATATCAAATGAAACTACACAAATACAATTACAAATTTTTTCCCTAGCCTAATTACCCACTAAACCTTCAATTATAATAATTATTATTATTATTTCCTAATGTTTTTTGTCTCCACCACCACCACCGCCCATATTACACCCTCCAGCACGTTGTGCAGCTTTCCTTGCAGTTTTCTCTTGTAATGCTTTTGCATCCCTTCACATCAAAAAATAATAATTAAATACAGTTATTACAAATTAAACCATAACATGATAAAAATTAGATTATAAGATAAATAGCACCAACAAAAAAGAATGAAGAAAAGGAATAGGAAAAGGAAGAACCTTTCTCTACGTTGTTCAGGTGTTAACCCATCACTCTTTGGGTTCCTAGATTTGTTATTGGCTCTTGCTTGAGCCCTTTCACGATCTTTATCTCTTTGATTACCGCGTTAGCTTCAGTTAAGTTCAAACAAACCAAAATCTGAATCATAATAAACAATTACAAAACCCTAATTTTTTTTCAAAATTATTATTACTCCTTTTCATTTTCCATCTCTTCAATTTCAATCAATTCAAACAGAATAAAATTATTTCATTATGGTGCCAAAAATATTAAATTAATAAGAAGAATTTTCAAAAAAGAGGAAATTAATCAAGATTTTTCCGCCGTATTTTCTTCTCGGATTTATTCGAGAGGAAAGGGGAAAAACAAGAACCTCGAATCAAACGAACAACAATGACAAAGGATATGAGACATTATTGATTGATCGAATGATGTTGAGAGCGTAAATTAAAAAGACCTGAATAAAAGAAGAAGAAGAAAAAAGCAATACGATAAGCGAATTGCGTGATAGAAAATAAAATAGGGTTTGAGAAGAAAAATAGAGAATGAAGAAAAAGCGTACCTGGAAAAGAAAAACGAAAGAGATGAAAAAAAAGAATGGAAGTTAAGAGAGAAAGATTGAATTGTGCAATGCGTGTGGAAGGAGAGATGAGTAAAATATAGTGGAAGATTGATTCCAAATGGAACACTCTAGAGACACAACAATATTATTATTTATTGTTATTTTGTTATTTATACTTATTTATTTTATTTAATTATTTTTAGAATAGGATTCCAATTGATTGATGCCAGCTGGCTATAAAATAACACAGCGTTCTCCAACAGTGCTTTTCTGTTTTGGTCAAACTTTTTTCTTCTTTTGTTCAATAGGGTTGAGTTCAATGGATCTTTCTAAACAGATCCACAATAAGAAAGAAAATTTTATCTTATACCCCTATCTTTATACTTATACTCCTATAAAAAATATTTTCATTTTTATTTATTATTTTATTAAATTTTTGTTTACTATTTCATTATTTTTTAACCAGTAAAAAAAGATTTTTTACGGTAAAAGTTTTTCAATAACTTTTAGAAAACTATTAAAAGAATTTTAGTATATTTCCGAAACCTTTTTACAAATTTTACCAAAAAATTCAAAAAAAAAAGAATTTTAATATGGATAACTATATATTACCAAAAAAAAATTCTTTAATTTTTTTGGTACGGAATCTGTTCTTGGAAAACTTCGGTACACACCTTTTTTTATAATACATCGTAAATAGTAATTAATATATTATAAATATTTTTAAATAATAATAAACCATAAATAATTAATATATCATTAATATACCATAATAATTAATACACCATAAATTATCACCTTCACGAGAACGCCTTCAGAGAACCACAATGAAAAGTGACGTATTGTTTCTACAACTTTGTCATCTCTACCTCTACTATTATCAATTGAAAAAAAAAATTTAGTTAAAATCAAATGAATTAGATAAATAATAATATAATAAAAAAATTTAAATAAATAAATTAACTATATACAAAAATCAAATAACTACCAAAAAATTTGTGGATGAAGTTTTTCGGTAGTTTCTAAAAAAATTTCGATAGTTTATTTTTTACAGATAACTTAAAATAAGTTTCTCGATAATTTTGAAAATTTTTAAAAATGATTTCAAAAAATGTATTCTGTAATGAAATTTGTTTTCAAGTTTGTCGGAATGATATTATGTATAAAAAAACTTAAACAAAAGTTTTTTAGAAAATATAAATTTTTTTACAATCACTTGTGTATTTCGAGAAAAATGAAATGAGAAAATGAAAAAACAGATGACTTTAATATGTTTGAAAGTATTTTAATTCTTTTTCTTTAAATTATGGAGGTATATGGATAAAGGAAGGGATATAGGGTAATATTTTGAAGAAAATTTGACTCTGTACCCCCCAATTATCCTTGTACCCCCAAATATTTTTCAAAATGTCAAAAATGCCCTCAATTTTTTTTGACTATTTTACTGAATGTAAAGTTAAAAAAAAAATTCACCTTTTTTACATTCCCGGAGTTGTAAAAAAGAATTCCGGTAAGTTCAAGTTTTCCGGTAACTTCTGGAAAACTTAAAGCCAACATTTCCGGTACACAACATAGTTCCGAAAAACTTAAAAAATAAGTTTTCCGGTACATAACAGTGTTCCGGAAAACTTCATCCACAAGATTTCCGATACAGAAAAGAAAGCTTGTGTACCAGAAAACTTCCTACCCAAATTTTCTGGTACAGAACAATTTTTTAAAATTTTTTTCTTTAGTTTTTTTAATTTTTTTAATTTATTTTAAATGTTCACAGATATGGATGACTTCCGGAAAACTTGATGTCCAAGTTTTCCGGTAACTACCGGAAATGTTGACATGAAGTTTTCCGGAACACAGCTCTGTATCGGAAAACTTTGAATCAAGTTTTCTGATAGTTCTTTTGTACAGGAAATGTTTCAACCAAGTTTTTCGGAGTGTTTCTTCTGTACCGGAAAACTTCGACTCAACTTTTCTGGAAGTTTTGAAAGAAAAAAACTCACTTTTTGGTTCCGGAAATATGAATAGTGAATTGAAATTTTTTTAACGTTTTATTATATATAAGAGGCCAAAAATGTCATTTCATGCATAAAATGGGGGTATAGGTATAATTGGAGGGGTATAGGGTAAAATTTTCAATTTTGAATAACCCAGTAGTATACAAGCCCATAAATACGATAGTTCATAAAAAGGCCCATATATAATTGTTCATAAAAAAGTCCATATAAATAAAATGAAAAGGAAGAGCTCTATCTAACCAAGAACAAAACAGAAAAATCAACCTATAAAGATGGGCTAATTATATTTGCCGCCAAAAATGTTCGATAAACTCAATATAGTGTATTGAATGAATCGTTATTTTTATTTTCGAAATTATTAGAAGGTGGGTAATTTAGTCCTTTAAATTTATAAAATAGTTTAGTGGTTGAAATTGAAAATCATGAATAAGAATATTTGAACATGTCTTAAGCTATGTGAATTAAGAATTTTTTACTATATATTATATAATGAGAGACTAAATTAATTGAGAAAATTTGTTTACAGCAACTTAGTTGATGGTTTTTAATTTCATACGCAAATTTCACATTTTATAAATTTAAAAGACCAAATCATTCAATCTTGAGTAATTCGAAGATCAAAATAAACGATTCACTTTCTAAAAATAATAATAATATTAATATTGGTTTACTTGTATCTTATTCTTAGAAGATCTCATACAAATTATGTTAATAACAACAAAGTTAACCTTTAGAAGATTGTTTGTTCTATTTATCGTGAATAAATAATCTCATAAATGAATATAAGAAATAGATTTTACATTTTATAAATTATAAGTTTAAACTATAAGTTTCCTTGAGTGTCTTGCCAAACAGACTCTTAACACTACCCCGTATGGGATTTAAAACAATCAGGATTCATATGGTGGCAAAAGTTTTCAAAATTGCATTGCACCCATGTGGCTCACTAACATAGTTAATTTTCCTAGCTCGTTATGTTTAAAATATTTGTTTGTCTTCTATTAATTATCATTTTATATTATTAAAAAATTATAATAATTTTTTTATTACTATATATTTATTTATTGTATTTCAATTTATGTGACTGACTCATTAACTACTACTTTTGTAATAAGATATAAACAAAAATAACAAAATTATGTATATCAAATACTATTGTTGGTAATATTTAATCAATGCAATTCCAATAATAAAAATTAAAAATACGGTCTAAATTACACTCAACGACTAATAAATTGATCATTAAAAATAAAAATAAAAAAGTTAAATTAATTAAATAATGGGTAGTTTAGAAATATTTTCGTTAAATACAAAATAAGTCGTTGATTTTTACTTATAATTAATTTCACTATTTGTTTTTGTAACTTAAATACTCTCACTTGTCTTCATTTTCTACAAATTTTTTAACTTCGTCCCGTGAATCCCTATGGTCCTTGCAAGAACTCATCAACATATAAAAATAATCGAAATTTTATTATTTTCAATTAAATTAAGAATAAATTTTTTTGATATTCAACCATAAAACAAAATATAATATTAAGACATTATTTTTAGTATTGTAGCAATGAAAAATCTCACATATGAAATAAATTTATATACATATTGTGTAAAAGGTAAATAAATATGACATGAAATATTTGTTTATACACCAATAATTTACGTGTTCGGTCTCAATTGTTGAGACCTACATCATAAACAAGCAAGCAAGATTAATTCACTATTAATGATTGAAGTTTACAAGATTAAAGCTTTCTCAAGATTTATCTCCTAGTATTTATCATTGTTTATGAACCAACAATATTAACCTTTCTCCCAATCTTTCTCTTCTCTCTTTAATCTTCTCTATTTGATTTTCTATGAATCATGAATTACATATATCTCTCTTAGTTTTCCAGCTTTTACTACTACAACAATATTTTTCACCATCATTTACAACTATAGTATTTAAAGACATTTACTTAACTAACTATAACCACCTTGCCATAATTAACATAGCCAAAGGTAGTTATAACAACTCTTATGAATAACTAACTTTTATGATTTGAGGCACACAATCACAACCCTAAATAGTATGGTCCCTCCAAAAATCCCACCTATCAATATAGTCTTAGGTATGACAACCTAAAATGGGGTCATTATGGAAACCCTATATCTTTTAGACCTTCTTAATGCCCATGTCTAGATAACTAATTTAAGTACAAAGTGCATTTCTTCTTCATCCACCATGTTAAATTTTATTTGCATGAAATATTAATTGATTTATCTAAAATGAACAATTCACTTTAAAAAATAAAATAAGTAAAATGAATAGTTAATATTATATGTATGATCAATCATAAATTATTACAATATCAAACACTAATTCATTCACTTTATTAAATTCTCAATTTAGAGGAGTTAAATTCAGATATTTTTGTCCCAACATCTGTGCATCTTCAATAAAATTGATGTAGGTTTGTGATTTTAAACCACCTTTAATCATTTGTCAATCTAATCAACAATTTCATGTTTTCAACTATTTGCTGGATTTGCTAGTTTGGTACATTATCCAATTTTCACTTTTTTTTCACTTCACTCATTTATGAATTAATTGAGTATTTATTATTTTTTTTGGGCTTTCACAAAAAAATAAACAAAAGGTGCATCGGATACTAATTCTTTGAAAAACGACATTTTTATTTTAAGAAAATTAAATATCTTAATTGTTTATAAAAAATATTAATGATTAAAAGTAAATTCTATCTTGACCCTCTAGAAAAAAATGATTATGATACTATAGTTCAACGAAGGTAAGTAAAATATAGTTAATAATACTTTCAATTAATTTGATTTTAATAAAAATTTACAAACTATTTGTGTCCAAAAGTTTAATCATTATTAATTAGTATATTTTGTATTGATATTGAGATTTGCCGTATTTAGTAAATTTTACCTTACGAAATAAATTCTAAAATTCCATGTAGTATGAATAGGATGTTGTTACTACTACTAAATACAAAGGCTCGGTGTTTTGTTCACAGATTCTCATATAACTATTTTATTATTTACAATTTGAGAGAAATTGGATTAAAAACAAATATACATGAGTATGTTCATCAATATCAAGAGATCAAGAAAAGAAAATAAAAAATATTTTTAATGGGGAAAGAATCATTGCAACTACTAATAATAATAATATCCTAATAAAATTGAGTGCGACTCTTTTTAAAATAAAAAATAAAAAAGAATCTTTAACCAATGTGCTGGATGTCCTTGATTAACATTTACCAACAAATTAATCATATCAATCATAGCCGTGCCTTTTTCAAATCAAAATAAAAAAATAAAAAAAATAAAAAATGATAGTTGTGCCAATATGATAGTATCTCATCATAATATATGTGGCCTCTCACCCAATCTGTTAGGGTAAGGTATCCAAAGCATTATCTGCCTCTCCCTTTTCTTTTGTCTCTACTTTGTGTTCTGTCTTTATGAATGGTCCCACTTACAAATTAAATGGCCGCATCCATCGCTCTTTTTTTACTTTTACTTTTCTCTAAACGTCTTCTACTGCTTCACATAACATGCTTCTTGCTTCATTTTTCATTCACTCTTCTTAAGATATGGCATCACCGTTAATTGTTTGATTCAAGATTACTATAATTTCGTCATTTAAACGATTCACTTTCATACCAAACATTCATATCGAAGTGAGAGATTTTGAAACATGGTTGAAAAGTTCTAAAATGATTGCTGTAGTTACTTATATATTTAACTTAATTTTTCTATTATTTTAATTTATAACAACGATAAAAATTAATCTTTCAAAATACTATCAGATACAATGAAGATTTATTCTATTTACAAGTATTAGAGATTGATGTCTTACGATCGACAATTTATATTTTAATTTTACAAAACATGTCTAGAAAATAAAGTAAAAATGTGAATCGTCTTATTAAAATTATACAATTTAGATTTTCAAAAACTATGGAAGTATAGACTACTTAATTATAATAGGAGGGATTTGAATTTGCTACACATGATAGTGGGTTTAGAAACTCTTTTGTAAAAAAAGCTTACAATTACACAATGTCATCGAATTTTAGATCAACTAGCTCACATTACACATTCTGAATTATTAATTCAAGATCAAACAATAAAATCAATAACAATGCCCCACATTAAATTGGACTTAATGTATATTAGAGGTGTAGTTTGTTATGTTAATCATGAAGATAACACTCTACTTAATTAAAGTAAAATAGAGAGAGTAAATCGAATAATATTAATAATTGGAAGAGTTAATTAAATAAACAACTAATTAATTTAAAATAATCGTAAAAAACTAATATAAAATAACTAAGCAATACAACTAAAAATAACAAGAATATTAATTAATTTATTAACTAATTAATATTAAATCTAATAATGTAAATTAACTAGATAATCCGAATTGATAATTGTTTTGAGTGCATATCCGGATTGCATGCCTATCTACAAAGGATTTCGACAATTAGTTTGAAATCCAAATGTAAATTACTCAATTAATACCGACAATTAATTTGATATCAGAAAGTCTTGCACACAAAATTACATGAAGCAGTAAATGCACCAAATCTAGATCCGTGTGAGTGCAATTTGAGACACACTCACAGTTTAATTCTTTTTCCTATTGTCGTGTTGTGTTCTGATTTTTCATTTTTTAAATCGTATTAGAAAAAAAGAAAGTACTCCAAAAGCAACGTTGACTCATTACTTATTTGCCTATATCTCCAAATCTCATTATTATAAACAATTAGAACCTTTCACAATAAACATTCTCATTCTTAAAATTCCCAAAAACAAATGTAACAAACTCAAATGGAGGGTCGCCGGAGAATAACGCTTTACGATCAAATGAAATCCGGTAACACAAGCAACAATCGAAGTTCACTTGCAAGTTTAATCCTCAACGACGCCGTTTTAACCAACCAGAAAACCCCAAACCAAACACTCTTAGACATTATACAACAACACGAACCAAACAGCGTTGTTAACAACAACAATAACACGAAGGATCGAAAATCGTGGAAAGCGTTTAAAGAGTTACTTCGTCTAAAGCGTCGTAACTCGGACGAGTCGACTCACCAGCAACATAACGAGTCCGACGCCGTTGAAGAAGATCCTAGAAATTCGGATCCGCCGGAATTTCTTGCCGGTGGAGTTGCCGGCGGCGAATTCTCCGACGAGGATAATAACGTTAACAATTCGGAGACGGTGCAGGGTAGCATGTCGCTGATGGATTTGTTGGAGGAAACGGAAGTTGATTTGGAACGAAGCAGTGACGTGGATGATGGTGATGACGTGGACGATGAATATTATCAGAAACGAGTGGAAGAAGAAGGAGAGGAAGGAGAAGGAGAAGGAGAAGGAGAAGGGAATGTTCCGGTGGAACACAATTGCTGCGTGTGTATGGTGAGGCATAAAGGTGCAGCGTTTATACCGTGTGGACACACATTTTGCAGGATGTGTTCAAGAGAGATTTGGGTGAGTAGAGGGAATTGTCCACTTTGCAATAATTCTATATTGGAAATTCTTGATATTTTCTGATAACAATAATTATAACCATTCTTTTTTTTTTTAGATTTTCATTTTCCACTTATCATCTATGTTTGAGTTTGAGTTTCTTTTATGGGTTTTTTAAATAGTTTTCTCCCTTCGATTGTCATGAGTTGGAGGAGTTGCATGTGTAAATTAACTAAGTTGTGTATGACTTCAATTGCTAATTTATGAGTAAAGAGTAATTTCGGTCTTTAGATACGTCCTAATATATCAAATAGATATAATTTAAAAGGTTAATAAGCATCCACTTAAATGTATAAAATATTTTATATTGTCAATAAGTCAATTCACTCATTTTTATTATTTTTAAGGTGATTATTATATTAATTAAATATTAAATAGTTGTAATTAATTATGGTATAGCTATTATTTAGTCAGAAATTTATAAAATTTAATTTTTAAATATATTTTTCGTTAGTTATTTTGATTAAAAAAATTAACACCGAAAAATTGGAGATATGTATTAAGTTTGATATATTGAGTGACTATAGACTATAGTTATGTTTGGAGTTTGTAAGGGAGGGAAGGGGAAGGACTCGAGGAGGAAAGAGAAAAATCCTTCATCTTATCAAAGTGAGAGATTATGTAGAAAATGATTAAAAAAATATTTATAATTAATATATTTTTAATTTTTAAAATATTTTAAGTTAGAAATGATTTGAATAATTTATTTAAATTCTTCAAAAAAAAATTCCAAATATAATTTTTTTTCGTTTTTCAAATTAATGAGAATTAGTATTAAGAAGAAAAATAAATTCATGAAAGTCTTTTCCTCCCAAAGTCTTTCAATCCATTTAATCCTTCTTTTTTATCCAAAATCCCGTCTCCTCTCCCTATTAAACTATCAAAACCCTTTTTTTCAATCCAAAACACTCGTCACCTCTCCCTTTTAAACTCTCAAAAATAAAGTAAACACTAAAATGATACTAAACTTGTTAGTTTATTATTTTTCAACCACAAAACTATAAAAAAAAAAAATTAAAAATTGGAGGACCTTCAATCAAATTTGATAAGTAGTCCAATGTACATTAATGTTTAATAATCATATGAAATTTTAATAATAATTTATGACATTTGTCAAAAATATAAATTAACGATTCTCATAATCTTTACGATTAAGATGATAGTCAGATTAGCTCTGACTAAATGAGTTAAATTTAGATGAACATATTTATTTTTCTTTATTTCTATCGATATGATATCAATCGATTAATTATCTCAATCATAAAAATTAAATAAAATTGTTAATTTATAATTCTAAATATTATTATCGATCATTATTAAAATTTTGAATAATTTTGAAACACATATCTATAATAGTGCCCGTGTGAATGTGATCTACCCTAACATTCTCATGTAAAGGTCTATTTAACCTATCGTATTTTAATATTAAATTTTACTTATTTAATGTTAAAAATTGAAATACAAAATATTTGATTAATCACCTAACCTACTTCTGGTGTGATGTGAAGTACTCCTAAGCCTTAACAAATAATGGAAAACAAGAAGTAATCGGAATGGCGCATAGCTTATTGTGACTCATGAGTGTTAACTCTTCACTAGTAAGTAATGCATTTCGGAAGCAACAGGTTATGGATACAGTAGCCAACAATCAGCACCTAGATTTACCATTACTCTTACCTACTCAATACCAAACTAAACGCATTGTGCTGTTTGAACCAATCTAAACCCATCTATTAAGCATTAAATATATGTACGACTTGCCCCCAAGTACATATTTAAAATGCAATATGTGGCTAGCTCTTAAATTTTTTAAAAAGCCATTCAAATTATGCGACGTCATTTTAAAAATTTATGTGATAACTGACAAGAGTTAATTTGCATTTATCCAATCGAGAAAGAATAAACAGCATAAACTAATTTTAAAAATACAATACAAATATCAATAAATTAATAATTATATTAGTTTTTTTAGATTTTAATATGAGGCTTCTTTATAAACAAAACTGACATTTGTGGTAAAATAACGAAATTATGTATACTAAACTTAAAAAATTGCTATTTTGTAGAGATAAAAAATATAATTTACCCATAAATAACTATATTAGGTTGGAATGATTTGGAGGAGAGGAAAAAGAATATAAATAATTTTTGTTTGGTTTAGTTTCTAACACTTGTCTATCTCTTTTTTTGCTACACCTCTACTTTGGAGGATTTAGATGGCAAAAGAGATTACCCAAATAACTTAAAAATTATTTAAAATTTATTTTCTTTTAAACCTAACATATTTCTAAATTGTTTTTCTACTCCTCTCCATCAAATGTCTCTCATCTACTTCCCTATATTGAACCAAACATATCTCATTTTTCCTTGGGATGGATGATTTTAAGTTAAGTTTAAGCATTCACAAAACATTTTGTTGGACAATTACTATTTGAAAAACTAAAACCCAATATAGTGTTGTGCCCACACAAAAAAATCCAATATCTTAAAACATTGGTGAATTTCAGTGAGATCTCTTTCTCACACACATATTCATCAAAGTGGTAATATTAATTGACATGAATTTCCAGCAAAACTTATGCAATAACATGATTGCAAATATCAATTTTCTCCTCCATATGCTTTGCCATATCCACGGATTTTATTTCCCTGCTTGATTAAGTTTCATCTAATAGGTGGTTGTTGAATTGGTGCATTAACTTGATTATTGTTAAGTCTCTAATACAATGTGCATCTATCATGTCGTTGGCTTCTCCCTTTCATTCATGGCATCAAATCACTTTTCATATTTTAGCATGATCCCATGGGATTGTATGGTTGGTCATTAAGTTATAAAAGATAAGTATTGTTTATGTTTGATGTGCCACCTAAGTTATGCTAACTAGATAATCTTTTAAAAATAACACTTTGAAAGGGAAATTGCAAACCCACCATCATTAGACTTGGTTAAGTAAAATATAAAATATTCCATACAAATGTGCAACATTTAAAAATAAAAATAAAAACTTATGTCCAACAACTATAAATATCTTGTTTCCTCTAGAATCTTTATCCAAAATAAGCTATCCTAATGAGCTTGATGAATAGCTTGTTCGTAAGTTATTCTGAAATAAAATATTGAAATAAGTTGAAAATAATATAGACAATTCAAATTATTTTTAAAAAATGTTGTCATATATTAATATATGTTCATGCAATAAGATAAATTCAAATAAACTATTCTAAAATAATATACCCTTTGTTAGTGCCATACAACACATCACCTACAGGTTTGAATCTTCAAATAGATGGTAAATTGGTAATAATATGTATGAGGAGTCACAGAATGATACATTGCTACAAGAGGAAGAATACATCTCACTCAATCGAGTAAGTGATGCTGTGAAGAATTTTTTTTTTCTCTTTCCAATTAAATGTAAAGTAGGAAACCAAATAAAGTGGGAAAAAATACCACCACATTTTTAGGCTGTATTTATATGCTAATTCTGTAAGTAAACCAAATGCTCTCTAACTCTAAGATTTTTTACCTTCTCTTTTAATTATTCCGTGGAGACACCAACATGGCGTTGCATAGCAACAACTGGCTCATTGCACCTTGAACACCTAAATGATGGGGCAGCCGCACATCGTGTCCGAAGACAGTAGTAACAATATCTTGCAAAAAGAATTTGTAAAGCATTGCTTAGCTGAAGCCCATTAATGAGAACATTGACAAACAATTTATTTTAAGCATATATACATATAGTAGTGGTCTACAACAAACATTAAATATCTACAAGTTATTCGAAATTATCAAAGTGATGGCCAGCGAAAAGCTCATAACAGTAAAAAGACATTGCGAGATGAAAGTAGATGTCATGAGATGTACCTGTGTTGACATGGTAAAGCAACAAAAGGAATTATTGGAGTAGCCTGGCAAATGGGACAAGCAGTGGTATCCTCAGCCGAACTTGAGGATTTATCCTTAGAAAAAGGTCGGAGGAGATTTTTCACCGATGAAGAATTAAGAAGAGGAAGAAGCAACAACAGCATTTCCTGCCATCAGAACCAAACACAATTAGCATCAAGTTTAAAAAAGTATAAGCTAAACATGTTTGCAAATTCATTTGCCATCATATTCACGGTGATCCATCTACATAAGAGATAGCATCCAGCTGTTCTAGTTGGCATAAATGATCCAAAACAACCAAGGTTCTGTTTGATTGTTCCATGTAGGTAGCTCAATTGGTAAGTTAAGGGATACCAAAATAATTTTAAGAAGGAGGTCCTGAGTTAAACCCTGAGATAGTAGCATAACCACTATTACTAATATTTGCCTATAAAAGGGTCTGTTTGATTTGCAAAAGAATAAGTACTAGACAGAATAGTACATGACAAACCTTCAAGTTACTAGACAACTTTTAATCTTGTAGTGTTTATTGCACAATGGATAGGACAAATAAAATAAAAATGAAATTTACTACAATACCCTTCTATGATATGTGGGTGATATAAAATTATTTTATATAATATATATTACAATATAATATAATATTATAAAGAGAGGGAAAAGAGAGAAAGAGAGGAGAAAAGAGAGAAGATAGAGAGAAATAGGAAAGATTAGAGAGTGGATGGAGAGAGATAGTGATTAGAGAGAGATGACCGAGAAAGATTGGCGAAAAAGAGAGAATATTAATTGAGTAGAAAATAAAAAGAGTATTTTTCGGTATTTTAGATTAAATTGTATTTGAGACAAAAAGTACCCTATGGTTTATTGAAGGACAAGAAATTTATGCTTTTGTCAAGTCTCTTGCCCTCCATTTTTCCGAGTCTCATGATGAGTTTTTAAATCAAACATAGTACAACTACAGTTGTTTTGTCTAGTTCCTTCATTTTTAGCTAATTAATCGCACCCTCTACTAGTGTCTTTGAGGATGCAGCAAACTCTATTAGTATCGGGAATATTTATAAAATGAATATGTCACGATGGGATTAATCAATTTAATAGATAAATCACCACACAGCTAACAACACACTTCAACAACAGGCAGAATCTCAGATTCATTGAAAAATTGAAACTACAAATAACTGACATCAAATCATTCTAAGTAGAAGATGGAAAACAATGCATGCCAATAATTGTGCCCAACATATGAAGAACTTAATAATGTAAATAATGCCTAGGTCACTCGAAATTTGAAAAACTAAAAGTTCCAAGTTTAAGTCATAGGGTTCCACAAACTAAGAACAAAAAACTGGATAGAGAGGAGGAGAAGTACCGAGAATTCATTCCAAACTAATTGTCGGTTCATATACTCAAAGCTAACAGCGCGGTTCATATTTGGGCTCCCATATACAAGCCTAGCCCGTAAGACTCTTTCAATAAGATTTCGATATCTGTTTCAAAATGGCACACAACAAGATGAGTTTTGCCAAGAAAGTAATCACAAGACAGTCTTGTCTTAGGGAACATGAAGAACATTCAAGCTACATGAAACAAACATATCGTTGAAATTTTATACTTAAAAAATAAATATTCAAAAGACTCAAACTGAAAAAACAAATAGTGTTGTGTGAATTGTCTGGTTGTCCAGGAGAATCACCTTCCCGTGCAAAGAAATATCAACAGGTTTCCAAATGAAGCAGCTCTATAAATCCCTTCTATTCTTTGTATCAAGATCCATAAGCGCCGTGCCAATGGTCTCTGAAAAAAGTAATATTGGTGATCATTTCTATCAACAATGACCTATAGGCTATAGTTTTTCAAGTTGGCACTTGGCAGTGAATGGCTTAAAATGCCATGTTTAAAAATTACCTGCTCAGTATCACCCCACCTACGAAATGCAGAGAATGATTGTAACCGTGCCCAAATATACTGACCACCAACAGTGGCAACACAATACCAAATCTTCTGAGCAACAGTGAGTCCAGGTCCCTCGAGACCAGTTCTTACTGCATGGAAAGTATCCAAACGAATGAAAAGTTTATGAACAAATTACAAGCATGAACAGTATTTAAACAAAAGTAAGCAAGGAAACACCGCATGATAATAGTAATTTAAAACATTTAGCAGTGTGCTATATGACCATAATGCAAGCAAGGTACTGACAAAAAAATACACAACAAAGACTTGAAAGACAAGTTCGAACGTTGGGGAATTAACATTTCTTGATTCAAAGACATCGACAGGATATCATCAATTACACTTGTTTCAAGGCCTAGTCACCCATCATGGTAGTAATTGCGATAACAAATAAGGTGATACAGGGAATTCATTCACCATGTTTAACCTTTTCATTTTATCAAATATACGCAAACAGAATTCAGAACCATGTCACGACTCTAAAGACCAGCTTAGCTAAATAGCACTACAAAGTACAAACAGATAAGATTCAGACCTTCGTACCTTTATCTCTTGATTCAACTGCACGTTCATCTCTATACCTCAGATTCATGAGAGCAATGCCGGGAGTTGGTTTATCGACCCAAATTGAGAACCTCCAAATAAGAAACTCAAGGAAAGCATCAAGCTCCGCTTCATACTGAAATAACATTCCTGGCTAATCCCAAAAAGAAAAGTAAAAAAAGAAACTTGAAAGATGTTGAAAGCAGTTTCAGATTGATAATACAATGTCAATTAATTCATTCCACAATATAAGCACTTATATACAACTGCATATGTATAAGTTATTTCCATAGTAAAAAGTAAATCAAGTGAAACTATTTTCATTAGGGTGTGTTTGGTTGGAGATAGATGGAGGGAAGGGGAGGGGCTCCATACAACTAAAATACCATTAAAAATCCCTCCCCTCCCCTTGAACCAAACACACAACCATTAAAAAGTTCCTGCTCCCTGCCCTCCCCTCTGTTGAACTAAACAGTTATCCTGGTGATCTTATGAAAATAAGCTAAGGGTCCAATTGGTTGAAGGTAGATGGAGGGGAGGGGAGGGAACCAAAATCCCTCCTAGTGCTCATTTTGCTCTCCCTCCATTTTGGGGAGATTTGAAGGGGAGGGGAAGGAACCAAAATAACATAAAAACCATTTAAGATCCCTCCCATCCCCTCCCCTCTTTTGAACCAAACATATCGCAAATCCCCTTCCCTCCCCTCCCCTCCCCTCCCTCCAGTTGAATCAAACAGAGCCTAAAAGTAGCATATGAAAATGTCATAAGATGTTTCCATAAGCTTGTTTCACAAGTACTTATATCAATAGAAAAGCTAAAATATGAAATAAGTCAATCCAAACAGGCTTTAAATACAATATCAAAATACTCCCTCCCTCATGAAATATATAAATAAATAAATAAAGTATTTGAAAAAATGGATATATCTAGTCTAAATTTTAGTCCAGATACATAGGGAGGGAATAACTCATAATAATCGTTCCTACCTTCATCAAAGTGAAGACTTTAACCAGCTGTTCTTTCAGCATGGCTGACATTTCAACGTCTAGTCTTGCAGCATCAACTTGGTTCACTCTCGATATTGAAATTGGGATCGTTGACTGCACAAAATAGCAATATACATTCAATTAAAAAAAAAAATACACACAACTTGATCAAATGCCCAATTTTGAAATTGAAAAAAAAAAAAGCCATAGTTTCTCATGGCAATAAACTATATTGTATTTATTAATCTCCCTGAAGTTTGATGGAACTTATCAATTCTCTATAATTAGTTCCAATGAGTAATAATAATGAATAAAAGACGGAAATAGGGTTATGAAAAAATAAAGAGAAGGTTGAGGAAACCCTAGTGAGGAGAAAATTGATTGTGTATCGGAAGGATGAGAAATTACTTGGTGAGAGAGGGGAAGTGAAACCCAGCGAGGGAGTAAGTTATGGGAAGTGAGAGTCCATGCATCTTGTGGTGGAACCGAAGGAAGAGTAGTGCTGCTCATTTTGGGAAGATGAACGGTGATGATGAAGGAGTGTGTCTTGTGTCCATGCACCGCCCTGAGAGAGATGAAAATGAGGGTTTAGAATGAATGGTACTCACTCTTCACGAAGCGGTTTCAGAGAATGAGAAACCGCATCTCACTCACTCCACCGTCTTTGGGGAATCCAATTTAGCTCGTAGTCTGAAATGGGGGTCTTTTTTGTCTTTTACTATTTTTCTAACTTAGCTTTCCCATTTCGTTCATTCATAATCAATTATCATTCATGGTCAAATTTTATTATGATCACTTTATATGGTCTATAATGAATTGATATTTGAAAAACTCTCATGGTTATTCTCATTCTCATAATTGAGGGTGACTTTGTTTTTTTTACAGAAATAGTTGAGGGTGACTTTATTAGTGTTTTTTGACAAAATTTAACTCATTCTTTTTCTTAATTTTGTTAAGTGATTTCAATTAAGTTACTAATGAGGCATGACGACAAAGAAGATTATGAGGTTCTATTT
The DNA here is from genome assembly GCA_037974835.1 of Cicer judaicum. Lineage (NCBI taxonomy): Eukaryota > Viridiplantae > Streptophyta > Magnoliopsida > Fabales > Fabaceae > Cicer > Cicer judaicum. Next base: position 2,534,625 of record JBBPBS010001102.1, read on the forward strand.
TTTAAATATGTCAATCATTGTTAAAATTGAGTTTTTCTTACTCAAAATTTTAGATTATTTCATATATATAACTTTAAATGGCTGATTTTTTCTGTCTAAAGATTTTGCAGCGAAACTCACATACTAACCTTCATTCCAATATAACAAAAATAATATTATTTTTTAAATTAAAAATTACAAGAGAAAATTTACCTACGTTCATGTATTTCTAATAATGCTTGAATTACGTTCATGTATTTTAGAAGCTCAAATTATACATTACGAGCCTAAAGACCCCACAACACCGAGATTCGAATCTAATTGAGAGATGTACTTTCCCATTTAATCTCTAACACACCTCAGTATCGTTCGGTTAATCCAAAAGGTCAATAAAAAGCATTCCATAAAAAAAAATGGATTAAATATTTGTTCATACATTGCTTTGCAACAAAAATTTGTGCATATATTTTCTACACATAACAAAAACAAACTAAATCGAAAACGTATCGAAAACAAAGCTAAATCCGAAACGTATCGAATTTCTCCTTAAAGAATCTATCATACTCATTTTGAATATTTAAAGCAAGTTCCTCTTCTCCCAAAGCCTTAAGCCCATTACTCAAAACCCTAACAACATACTCATCAGGTTCAACACTCGATCCCCACCCACTCCTCTTCATCATCTCATAAATCCTAACCGTCGATTCTCTCCTCTGCGCACAAACAACAGCCTTAATCAAATTCAAAATCCCTTTCCTTTGAACCTCATCACACCGAATCCCACCCTCCATTTCAATCTCTTCAATCAAACGGTCCACATCTTCTGACATATTACAGTCACCAAGCGCCTGCACCATTTCCGCATAAAGCGATAGATCTGCTCCGTATTCAGATCTGACGGCGGAGAAGACATGGAGTGCGAGGGTACAGTGTTGTTGGCGTAGAAGCTCCTTTAGAGTGGCGACTAGGTCGGATTTGATTAAACGAGTGAGAGTATTGGAAAGGAGTTGGGTTTGGTTCGGTGGATTGATTCGGTTGATGCGTTTTAGAGTTTGAATGGCTTGGATTGCTTCGATGCTTAGGAATCGGCCTTTTATTAGAGGTCCACGCTGGGAGCGCGGTCCTCCACATCGTACTGGAATATAGTTACGGCGCGTGGTGGAAGGTTTTGATGTTAGAGAGGGTTGGGGTTTAAGGAAAGTGGGGTTTTGGTGGAGAGAAGAAGCCATTGTTGTGTTGTGTGGTTTACAGAGATGGAACATGAATCAGCCACGATAACAAATGTTATCTATCTAAAGTAACAATTGCATTTTTTGCGAGTAAGTGACGGTTTTGCCCTTTTAATAGATGTAAATAAAACAAACGTAAAATAACATATTTTGTTTTTGCCTCGAAATAATAAAAACTCCCAAATTAGTTTTTTTTCTTTTTTTTTAATTCTTAACTTATAGGGAATTACAATTAAAAGGCTTTAATGTTTTTTATTTAACGAAAATACCGCACATTCTACTATAAAATTTAAGAGATAAAATATTATATTAATTTGAGAAATAATTTAAGATATAAAAGCAATGGTAAATTTGTTGATAAGAATGTGTTGTTAACATAAGTTCTTTTAGTGATACATCACAAGTAATATTAAGTTACATTACAAGTAATATTAAGTTATATTAAGTTGAGAAATATCACTTATAGTCCTCTAACTTAATTTTAATTAACATTTCAGTCTTTTTTTTTCTTTTTGATTTAGTCTTTTATTTTAATTTTAAGTTACAAATTAATTTTTTATGTTTTAAAATGT
>JBBPBS010001102.1:2542586-2568269 GCA_037974835.1 Cicer judaicum
TACTTAATAATATATTTTTTTAATTTTAATTTTAATTATTTATTAATATAATTTATATTTTTTTAATTATTTTATTATTTTTTATTTGTTAAATAAAAATTTAGTATTTATTATAAATAAGAAATAAAAAATAAATAGATGGTTTCATATCCATCAAATTAATTATATTATTTAAATTTTCATATATTTTTTTAGAAAAATTCAGAATATACTTTTTGTGGACTTTTCATTTATAAAATTAAATTTTAAAAGTAAGTACATGTTTCATAACTTTTTAAATAACCAAAGTTCGGAGTACCGAATTTTTGAAACGTCGTAAAATTTGGAACATCTTATTTTTCATAAAATTAATGTTAACGTCAACACACAAATCCATAAACTATCCAACATATTTATGCATTTTAGTAAAGCATCGAAAAGTGACGTCAAGATGTTGTTTTTTTCAATTATGTTTAAGTGCAAAACATTTAGAATCTCAATTTTCTTAACTTTTAAAATAACTATAATATATTTCATTTACTCAATACTTTTTATAAATTACGTGGGAGGCCCAATTAAAATTTAAAATAAATATAAGGGTGTGGTATTTAAATGTTAGGGTGGTTAATAGATTTTTTAATTTATAAGTATTTTTGGAAAAATATATAATTAAGAATAGATAAATTCTATGGTAGAATAAAAAACATAATGTATATCAGCACTATTAATTTTTTTAATAATAATTTTCTTAATTTGTTTATATATGATTTAGGTAATATCTATTAAAATTTACAAAATTAAAGTTATGGTATAAAGTTATGAATTTGATGATTTAATTTTTGAATGTAATATACAAATTCCTTACAAAAAATAGACAGTTTCAACTCTAAAGACTGACGTGGCATGACTGCTCATTCTTCATCATAATTTTTCATGCCACGAATCCCTTCTCCTCTTTCAATTCCTTTCTTCCCCAAAAATCCCAAATCTCAAATTCCCTCTTTCACGATTCTAATCGCTTCTTCGCTCCTTTCTTTTCATCGATTCACCACGAAAATTTCGCATATTTTCAATCTATCGATTCAACTTTACATCTTTGTTTCTTTCTTCTCATCCCCCGAACCGATCGATCCGTGATTTTTATTTGATTTGAATTATATCATAATCATTATCATCATTTAGGGTTGCTAAATTCAACTGAAGCATTTGGATTTGGTAGGTTTTCTTCTAAGTAGGGTTTTGATTTGTTCGATCGATTTGGGAACAAAAAATAATTATATATTATGGAATCGAGTCGAAGAGCTGTGGAATCGTATTGGAGGTCGCGGTTAATCGATTCAGCTACCTCGGATGAAGATAAAGTTACTCCCGTTTACAAATTGGAAGAAATTTGCGAGCTTTTGCGTTCTTCACATGTTACTATTGTCAAAGAGGTTTCAGACTTTGTCTTGAAACGTTTGGATCATAAGAGTCCAATTGTAAAACAGAAGGTACAATTTTGCTTCTTGTTTTTTTTTGTGTGTTTTGTTTCTGATTTTTACTTCTTGAAATTTGATTGAGGGTAGATCTGTATCGTTATAACTTTTCAATTTTTATCAGTATTACTATTACTATTACTATTTGGAGTTATTGAAATAGTTGATAGCATGCATGGAGGAATGAAAGAGATTTAGTTGATGCATGCATGAAGAATGCATTATACTCTTTGGCACCATAACTTCATGAAGAATGTATTAACAATCATGAAGGAGATCGAAGGTGTGTCTCTGACACGACACTGACACCTTGATTACATCAAATTATTACCGGTGTTAGTGTGGTGTCTGTGTCGGCATATGTGCTTCATAAGTTATACTTTTGCTGTTCATGATTGTGAAATTGTATTTTTTTCTTTCCTTTTTTATGCTTTTACTTTCTTTACCGTTATTTAGGTGTGTATAAAGTTTGTGAGGTGACAGTTCCCTTGAATTTGCATAATTCATTGCAGTGGTTCATACTCTAACCAGTAACCATACTTATATTTATTATCAAGAAAAATTTGGAGGAAGGATCATAATGGTTTTGGTGTAAGTAATTGTATAGCAGATTCATATATTGTTTGTCTAAACTATGCTTGCTTTTTTTTTTTTTTTGTGAAAATATTGTTGGCAGGCTTTAAGATTGATAAAATATGTGGTTGGAAAGTCCGGTGCCGAGTTCAGAAGGGAAATGCAGAGACATTCGGTGGCAATTCGCCAATTATTGCACTACAAGGGACAGTTGGATCCCTTGAAAGGTGATGCACTAAATAAGGCTGTGCGGGACACTGCTCAAGAGGCTGTCTCTTCGATCTTCTCAGAAGATAATAATAATAATAATAATTATAAGCCCGCCGCACCTTCTCAAGATCTTAACAGGCGGATACAAGGTTTTGGGAATACAAACTATGAAGCGCCATCTGAAGATAAGAAGTCTTTTATTAGTGAGGTAGTTGGTATTGGAAGTGCGTCAATTAAGCAAGGACTTCATAACTTAACACAAGGACATTCACTAATGAAGAATGAAACTGGAAGCTACAAAAGTCCAATTCAAAGGTCGTTGACTGTCGAATTGGAACATGGCGACAGATATGTACCTGTTGCATACCGCAGTGAAACTCAAAGTAGCTTTGAACTTCCTAAGAATCAATCTAGTGGTTCTTGGAATCAGGATTCCAGAGTAGCTAAGATGGAAATTTCAAATGGTGAATCCAGTGGAAATTATTCAGAGAATAAGACTAGAGAGGATAGGTTGCTGGAGACAATTGTAACTTCAGGAGGCGTTCGACTACAACCCTCTCGAGATGCCATTCAAGCTTTTCTAACAGAGGCTGCAAAGTTGGATGCCCTGGCCTTAAGTCATGCCCTGGAACTAAAGCTCCAATCTCCTATTTGGCAGGCATGTCTGCTATATGTATAATATATTGCTAGTTATTATTTTTGTTGTAGTTTGACATTTTGCATGAAATGTAATGCTTGTAATAACCAAGAATTTCAAAAGATCTCGTGGATACATTTTTTCAAAGTTTCTTTATTAAAAAATTATTCTTATTAGAGTAATATTTTCAGGTGCGCATGAAAGCTGTTTGTATTCTTGAATCCATCCTCAGAAAGAAGGATGATGAACATTTTTCATTTGTGGCATCTTACTTCGCCGAAAATAATGATGTTGTGCTGATATGTTCAGAATCTCCTCAAGCATCTTTGAGGGAAAAGGCTATAAAGGTACCTTTATAATCAATCTGAATGAATAATTACTACTTGAAAAATTTATCTCCTTTTTCATTTTCATAATTTACGCACATTTTAATCCATCTTGTGTGAATAAGTTACCTCAGGTTGCAATAATGAAAGATCTGGTTGTAACTAGAAAGTAGAAAATTTGATCATTTAGAACTCGTTTGTATGAAACTTCTTGTCTATAGATATTCTCTACCTACGCACCTGTGTCTCCATCTTTGGCAAAAGCCAACTGAACTATTCATCATTTATATATTTTTTTCTGTGAAAAGGTTTACAATGATAATCAAATTCATGATATTAATACAAAAAATTAATTGTTGGCAGACTAAAGATGGCTGAGGCTGTGCACACTATTGCTGATCCCAAAAGGGATGGGTAGTTTGGATAATAATGCCATCAAAGACATGTTATGTCAAACTGTCGAGTTTAACTCATGATTGTACTATTTTATGACTGTATGTATTAACATCGAGTTAACACATTTACAAAATTGTTTTTGTATAAACTCAGGTAAACTTGCATAGACTCATAGCGACTCAGAATAGTGAGTTTGAGGACAATTGAATAAATTTACAACATAATGATTATTTCCCGTAGACATGCCTGAAACTTGGTGTGTTAAAAAAAAATACAAAATGCAATAGCTGAATGAAAAGGCCTTGTAGTGCAAATTGCAAAACAAAACATTAACCAATAACCGCTATTGTAGCAGTCAACTCCACTGATGCATCCAAATCCCAATGTGAACCAACCTGCAAAGGAGGTGAATGGATTTGCATTGAGCCTCAATCCCATAGCTCCCCACATAAACAATGTCACAATCCAAAAAACATGAACAACTACATCCTTGCAATGAACTTATAGGTCAACGGGGTGAATGACCCCAACTCTTAATCCCCCTCCTATGTGGGGAATCAATCCCGCCATTGTCCATTCTATTACTTTTGAGCCTATGATTTATCAATTTGTCCATTGATTTTGAATTTTCATCTTTTTGCATGTTGACTTGTAAATACCTATCTTGTAATTTGTGAATTTGTCCATCAATGTTGAATTGTGATGCTATGTTAATGTCTTTTGGTCTGGTCTTCACCGGTCATACAAAAAAGTTAATAATGAGAAGGCTGGAAGCTATTGCTAATTATAATAATGAAATCTAAAGAGCAAATCATCTTTCATGATTAACATGTTGTGGTTATCCATAGAAGTATAGATGCTGCTGGTAAGGAATTTATTCTGTATCTCAAAACTTTTTAATATTTTAACAATAACAGTTTAGACTGCTTTGTAAATGCTGGCTAATATGTTTAAGAGCAATTTAACACATTGTTCCTTGATGGACAGGTTCTTGGTCTTCTTGATGGAGGCCAGCCTAACAGTTCCGCTATTAATTCAGAGAAAGCTGTGAAGACAGAGAGTGCTACTGTGGTTGAATTGCCTAACTTGATAGACACTGGTGATTCAAATGATAACAACATAATGGACAACACAACAAAGAGTACAAATGAACTAAATTTAGGGAATTTGACACCATCCACACCTCTGGTTGATGATTTATTTGGAGATATAAGTGGCTCCATCGGGACTAGTCATCATGAACTGAAAAATGACGACGACCCATTTGCGGATGTATCGTTTCACACAAGCGAGGGCAAAGAACAAGCAGATGATCTATTTTCAGGGATGACAGTTGGCGATGATAAACAGGGTGATCATGAGAGTCACAAACAGGGGATTCAAAGTGATCTTCAACTTTTCGACATTTTTGCTTCCAGTTCCAAGCAAGGAAACCATAACGAGTCTGTTGGTGATTTAATGGGTGGTTTGTCAATCGATGAAAATATCTCAACTACAAAGCAAAAGGGAACATCTTCTGCAGTGCAATCTGAATCTTTATTTTCAGGTTTAAACAACCATACACCTGACAATACTCTTGGCGGCATGTTGGGCTCTCAGCCAGTTGGGTTCAATGTAAACCCTGTGTTTCCCACGGGTCATCTGCCTTACATGCAGCCCGGTATTATGTTGAACCAACCATATCCTTCACAGCCTCTTAACTATGGTGCCATGGGAACTCTCCTTGCTCAGCAGCAATTCTTAGCAACAATGGCTAATTTCCAACACCTTAGTAATGTCAACATGCGAGATGATGCCGTTTCTCAAATGGTTGGACCTAATGGAAATTCACCTCTGCCAGACATATTTCAACCAAGTTTTGCACCTCAAACTCCCAGCTCAATGATCAACAATCCAAAGAAAGAAGATACTAAAGCATTTGATTTTATCTCAGTAAGTCCTGGTCCAAATACTTTTATGTGTATCTTCCATTGGTTTAATTTTTGTTTATGGCCGGGTTTTAAGTTGGTGCTTTGTGAATTGCAAATGTGTTAAGTGTTAATATCTCCAATTTGAATGAAATGACATTAATAATAAATCAAGCTAAAACCAAACCATAAAGAAGGATTTGGATTTAAATCTGTCATTAGAAATGATCAAGATAAGATATTATGTTGCCATTTGGCACATGCAATTGATGTGTGTTTTAACAAAGTTATAATGAATTAAAAAATAAATTAATAAAGTGTGTTTTGAGTGGAACTGAAATTTATGAGTTGATGATGTTTTTGGCGTATTGATTACTCGATATATAACCGTCTAGCTGTTAGTTGAATTGACATTATCATTTTGTTTTATGCTTGTAGGACCATCTTGCTTCGGCTCGCGATTCAAGGAGAGTGATTTGAAAATTTAGATTTTGTGCTTTTGTGGAGGATATTTAAGGTGTTGTAGTGTTGGATATACATTAATACATCAAATGTTTAATAGATGATATTCTTCATGTCCATGTCAACGACAACATAATAGAATAAAATGAGAAACATTTTGGACATGGAAGAAGAGGTTCAAAATGGTTGCAATTCTCTACATGTTTTTTTGGATAGCATTTAACTGGATAATGTCGTGTGATGTTTTTTTTTCTTGAGTATTTTGTGTACTTAGTTTAATATTGAGATTTTGCTACTGCAATTCATGCTCTATGAAAAATAACTGTCACATGATCTAGTGAGTTGGTAGAATATTTGTCCTTTTATAGTTGTATTTTTCTCCATTGCATGTATTTAACAGCAAAACGGTTTATAGGTTACTCGAAAATCTGAGCATAGTTGCTTCATGATTTTGTCATAGTGTAGTTGAAAATGAAGGAGATTATTCTACCGATAAAATGGGAAATTGATAGTGAAGAAATGAAGAGATTATTCTAAGAAGTTGAACCGTGCGAATACGAAAATGAAGATATTGTTCTAAGAAGTTGAACTATGCAAATGCGAGTGTTTTAATAGTTTATATTATAAAAGTATCCTAAAAACTTATTCATTATGTAATGATAGCATTATAATTAATTTTATTTTTTGTAACCAAGAAATTATTATTTTATGAATTATGAAAATGTAATAGTTTCGAATTTTTTGGATTTAAACATTTTGTACTTGGAAACTAAACTTATAGTTGCATGAGAGTTGTTGCTAGAAATTATATCATCTTATCTATAAAAAAAAATTTAATTAAAAAACTGTGCATAAATGAATAAAACAAAAATTAAGACGTAAATAAATTAATTCAAGCCATTTATTTTTTCGCAACCAATCTCAAATTTTAAGTTTTCTCTTTGATTGCACTCTTTACAGCCCTACTCTCAACTACATTGTCACTTTCAAATCGAAGAACATTCCCATCTGAAAAACAGAGAGCGAAATAATTAGTTACCATTAATTTTAAGAAAACAAAGTTACAATATAGATATGACTTGGATAAAAATATAGGCATAAGAGCATAAATAGATTCAACAACCACGTGTCCATGGAAGTGTGGCGGAGCATATTAGAGGCTTACAGACCTTTGACATGCGAGAAGCGAAAGACAAATGCTCAAGTTGAATCCGACGGTGTAAAATATATTATGGAATTTTGATGATATATTTGAGATTGAAAAAACAAAATTAAGAGAGATGGATGAATATATTCACCATACTTAATCAATTGCTTAAAAGTCATCACCATTTCTATACTATATCATTTAACTCATTGATTTCAGGTTAATATATTATTTGTCTTTTTAATTATTTTTAAATTTCATTTTACTCCATTAAATTTTTTATAATAGTCTTTTACTATCTTTTAGATTTCACTTTAATTTTCAATTAGTCATTTAAGTTGCAAACGCTAATATTTTAATAAAAAATTTGTTAATTATTTGTCTGATATTTATGTTTTTTTTTCCTTTGTGTTGAGTAAATATTAAAGTATATCTCTTTGTACTTTAAATGACTAAATTAAATGAAATAGAAAAATTTAAGAGATCAAAATTTCAAAAGTTTGGAACTTATAAACTAAAATTGAAAGATAAAAAAGGTTAAGAGATCAAAAGTGAAACCTCAAATTTAGACAAAAATTTAATTTAGCCTAATTTTTATTTATTCCTTCCATGACATTAATCAACCGGTCAACCTTAATTTAACACCATGGGTTCCCACACGGTTTTCACCTACCTTAATTTTGCCAAAATGATTTTCCTCACGCAAACCCAAATTTATTTCATTCACTTTTCATTTAAGGTAATCATTAGTTCTATAAATTCGAGTGATTAATTTAGAACCAGATTATTCCGTGCAAAATTAACACTATCCATCACTGGGAAACAAAAACCATCACTGCTTCACTTGTTCTAGTTCTCCTTGTTGTGGCTTTTCTGAATGGCTATAGTGTTGAGGGTGCAACAAGAGGTAATCAACCAAAGAAAGATGACAATGTTTACAGATCTCAGAAGTTTCTGCCATTAATAAGATACTGTGGGTATTTGTATAGCATGTGTTTTTTAGTTGATCCTAGCTTTTGTCCTCAGTACTATAAGATATGTACTTTTAACAGAGATCTTCAACCAACCGTAGCTAAAAGAAGTAGTACTAAAGCTGAAAGAGTTCCGTGATAGGAGATTGTTGCAAATGGTTTGCGTTATTGATATCTATATCTATTATACAATGTTGTATGTATGTGAGAGTATTATAATTTCAAAATTATATAGCTAAATAACCTTATAGGCCTTTACTGGATGTGCCTTAGCTAAATAAATATATTACTTTTGTGCTATGGATTTTGTAATATTGTGGCATCTAATTATGGTTATATGTGTGCAGATTAATGAATAAAATTCACGTGTGTTTCTTGTATCTCGGAGCATCACAATATACCTAGCAACTTTATTTAATTTTTTTTTCATGAAACCTATTCATTAATAACTCAAAGCTGTGTGTTCACATAAAAATTGCAAACATATGCTTGGAGTTTCGAGCATAATTAGTATCTATATATTATTTTTTATTATCAAACAACATTACAACCAAAAAGATTAATACAAGATCAGTTGGTACAACAAGTAGGTGTGATCAGGCAAACATTGCTTATTACATAAACATAAAATTGTTTTGTAGCTGAAATATTATTTTGTAGTAATCAACATATACATGACTAAGAAGTGTAGTGTTAATGGTTTTTGAACAAGGTAATCTCACAAACACTGCTATAAGCCCAACTATTTTGGGTGCTTTGAGACTTGGAAGCCTTTCCAACATTTCCCTTCTCAAGATTCTTTTTTTGAAAGGGCCAAAATTCAACTATTAATCACATTATACATTAAATATCATACCGTGTTGACCGGATGGAATGATATCCCTGTTGTGTCAAGATAGGGCGTCCCTTCTCTAAGAATTTGTAGAATACTCTACAATTTGCTATCATCTAATAACAGCACCAGATCAAAATTTGCAGGTTGGGTCATTACTGAATCGTTATAATTAAATATTTTAAAATATAATACTTAATTTTTTTGCTTTAAAATATAACAAGTAACTAATTTTTTGACAGAAAACTATAACACTTTAAATAGTAACTAATGAACTATAAAGCAATCAATCAAATAAAATTTCAAATTTACAAAATGACTATTGTATGTATGGCAAATAAAATTAATAATAATTATATGGTCAGAAATTTGCTTATCAAATGAATTGAATGTCAAATGTAAATGTTTTTGTAAGTGTTTAACAAACCCTAAAGTTTTTTCTATGTTAGACTGAGACACTATCCCCTCACCCTATTTTTTATTTTATCAAAAGAAAAAATTTGAATGCCAAAGGAAAGAACGGCATTATCAAAACTTAACCTCAAAACTAATATACATTGTAAATTATTTGGATTCATTGGTCTCGATCACCAATCCTCTCAGTAATTTTGCCTCCAGGAGTTTTTGCATTACTTTCCTTAAAACCAAGTTCTGCTAAATCTTGCTTTGCCATCAAATTCCTGCAATTATATAGTTAGTTAACCAGTGATACCAAAACCTTAGTCCACACAAACCTAAAAGAAATTAAGAACACAAACTTCAACAGCAATAATATATCAATTATCAACTATGAAGTATGGACACCGACACTGACATCAGAAATGTCAGGATAACTATGTTTGTAGTAGAGTGAAGCCGACGTACTTTTCCATACGACATTGGAGATATTTTTTTGAGAATTCCCTACAAATTTCAGACTTGTTTCCAGCAGTCTTTAGACAGTTCAGATATTCTTTCTTATCCTGAAATGGGGCCAATAGATAAATTAAGGTACAAGAAAGTAGACATGATAAACCCTGAGAGCATTTGACAAACTGAAAAAGTAGAATGAAACACCCTATGTCCCGTTTGAATCACATTATTAAACACAGCAAATGCACGTTGAAGACACAGGAACTGGTGTCAAGCATGCTTTGAACGTGGGTTAACATTAAAACAAACATGTTTTATTCTGTTCTGTTCACTGTTCACTTTAGTTTTACCTTTATATAGTATCTAATGCAAACTACTCTTTTTCCCTTTGATTAGTATACCCCTATTTTTGTTTCTAACCTTCATACATGTTATATCAATCGCTAGTCCCGACACTAAAGAAATAAAAATTAATTAATATATTTTTCATCGGTCAAGCCAATCCGTAATGTAACAGAAGCATAACTGAAAGACTATATTTCTCTAGTCCAAGGAGTAACGACAGTCGACAAGTGCCAAGGTTAAGAGCAAAACAGGGAGTTTATTCAGACTCATTGCAGTGGTCAATTTTTAATTTAGTATATAACATAGCATTTAATTTATCTTAAATTCTGACCAAACCCCAAATTTAACCAATTTATGAAAATCTAGCTCAGAATTCAGAAGACAAATCTTGAAAGGACTTTACTTTTTTGAAGTATAAATATATTTATCTTAAAGCCTTGAGTTGTTGATGGACAATTAAGAGAAGAAGCATACCAGGTCACACAAATGCATATGATCCAACGGGAAAATTCCCTTTTCGGGAGGCACTGGACGGAGCCCCCTGTTGCCACCAAATGCACCACCTAATTATCAAACCAGTTTCAGATAATGGAATTGGAGAATCAAAACAAAAACTGATGCAAGAAAGAGCATAGTACTATAGACAACAATCAAATCAGCTCCCTACATTTTGAATCCATAATAACAAACTATGTAACGCTTATACTTCATAAGATGTACCTGATATCTAAAATGTGTCCATGTTAGATACCAACACGTGTGTTTTCATTCAATCACTTATCTTATCAAATTATTACAAATGTCTACATATCAGTGTCGTGTCTTATGTGACACGACCTAATATCCATGTCAATGTTTCGCATATAATAAGTTTTAATATTCATTAATTTTCAAACCAATCTTTTAATTAATCCTTTAACATAGAAACTTAAATATAAAATATGCGAGTGATTTATTAATCAAACAAGGAGGGAAACGAATACCTGAACTCATTTCTAGGTTTCCTGCAAAATGTTGTGAGGAAGCCTTGAAATGTTAGTGCTTCAAATGAGAATCAAACTATAGAGACTTTGAGATTCTTCCGTGCCGGAGTTTCAGTAACTCCGATTACAGGATAATCTTCGTCGCCGGCGGCTAACCACAAGAGAACAGTGAAAATGGATCTGATCTCTGAGCACTGTTATTACACACAAAACAATTAAAAAAAGGAAACAAATTCATCAAAATTTCAGTAATGAGTTTTTATAGCTCTTCTTCACCTTAATGACCGTCAGGTCGGCGGTAGACGGCACGACGGCGTAGCGGTTGCGCAAGGAGTTGGTAAGAGATACTCAGTTTCAGTGCCGCGCAAAATTTTCAACATAGTGGGTATTAATATGTTATTATTCCATTATTTTTAAGATTTTTTTAATCAAATCAAAGGAGATACACGTGGTGCCTTGTGGGGTGTTAGATCGATCTGATGGACTAGAAAATGTGAAAGGCATGAAGCTTTTTCGGCACGGTCCAACTCATCAATAGAAGTTCTAAGTGTTGGAATTACGGTTCTCTCAAAATGATATGGTTTTGTTTGTTTTCTTCAAAACTGCCGAGTCAGACCGGATTTTACCGGATCACTGACATATGGTTACTTAGACCGAATGTTTAATTGAGAAGATTCAATTCAAAACTTATTTCATTTGTTGTTTTTGTTGGTTGTATTTTGACTTATCGAATCAAACATGAACTTAATTGTTTCAAGTATTGGTTTTACTTTATTTATAATCAAACACATGAGATTGAAATAAATTACTATATTAGTAGTGTTATTTTAAAAAATATGTTTGTATTTATATATTTTAATAACCATTATATATTATTTATTGTAACTTATGTACTTATTTTTATTATAAAAGAAGAGAAATAACAATTTTATACTCACATCTAATATAATTATATTTTCGATCAAATTAAGTGACTTTACTCTATTTTAACAATATGACATAATAAAATAAATAATTTTAATTGGACGTTGGTATAAAACTAATTTATCTTAATTGTATATATGCACTAAACTCAAAATAACTGTAATATTTTTGCAAAAATTTATTTCTTTCTACCTTTTCTTAAATAAATTTTTAAAATTGTCAACTCAATTGAACCGAATCAAATTCAACTAGTTTTTTATGAGTCTGTTTTTGGTTCAAATTTTGTGAAAATAAATTAAAAAAATGAACAAATTAAATCGACTATTTTTTATTCCTTTGAATTCATTCATTTTCTACCAAAATGTAGGACGTTGTCACTTTATTCTTAGATTCAATTAAAAATTCAAATTAGTCGTCGAATCAAAATAATATGTGAAAGATATGACTTACTATCATAAAAATATATTAAAGATATAACTTTTTTCAAAATAGTTATTTACCATTCATTTACTATTATAATGTGTCAAAGACTAAATTGACTAACTTTTTTATGATTCAATAACTAATTATTGATATTTTATTGAGTCAAGAATCAAAGTGATAGTAAAGGATGTTTTCAAGGACAAGTGATGGTTTACCTAATATAAAAATCTCACCATGACTCCCCCACGAAGTTGAACTAGTTGGGGGAGTTTGAGGGAGCAACGAGACAAGAAATGAGTTAATAATTTCAAGACGAACAAAAGATTAGGACACTACATCTTCTTTCAGGTATATCACGACATTGAAAATATGATTCATATGTCTTATATATCTAATATTTAATTCATTTATAATTGTTGTGTTACTATTTTTCACACTTAAATTCAACATATACACAAACTCTTATTTGAGGAAATGGTTAAGAAGTCATGCATTTGTACTACTTATAAGTTTGAGAGTTGACATTTTAAACTTATGGAGGAAGATCCAATCTAACTCCACACCTATTGGAGAATCGGAACAAAGCATTGGTGCTCTGTATTGATCTTATTCTAAAATTTGTTGCTAATACCTTTTTTTTATCTTATAAGTTTTTAGTACCATTCTTGGTTTAATGAGTCAGTTTCTATAGTCTTTTTTTAAAATTCCAACTTTACTAGGTTTGACTTGGTGAAAGTAATAATTGCATAAGAGAAAAAGCCAAGTTAGTTTTCAACGTAGACCTATCCCAACTTGAGGAATATAGGCAAGGGAACCAACTTTGTCTGTCAATAGAAGCTTACTGTGTCCTAGACTCCTAGTATCAGATGAAAAACCAAAATCCTTTTTCATGTATGCTTAACATTGACACTTCAAATTCAAGGCATGTCTAGTGTCCAACACGTGTCAGTGTTCGCGACAACAACACATATAATAATATTCTTTCATCTTTTTTAAATTATTATCGATATCAACGTGTCAGTGTCGTATGTGGTGTTTGTGTCAAATGCTCCATCATATGATTGTAACAGAAAATTTAGTCGACGTTGAAATAAAGAAGAATATGCACACTAATCATTACTTTGATAATACTAGTATATTGATACATATTTGCAGATGCCTCTAACCTGAAACTGTGCTACACAATCTAAAACTCACTGTTTTGCTATAGTATAGTAACCTTAGTAAATTGAAGTCGTTGAAAGAAGACACGATGACTCATATTTAGACTTGATGATTTAAGTTCTATTTGCTAAATTCGTAATATGTTCGATTCAACACGGCTTCAATTTACTATCCACAATTTCCGTACCATTTAATTTTGCTCCTCTTTGCCCTTACCTAGTAATTTCTAAACCAAGAAAAATATTGATGGTTATGCTAGCTGCAAGAAAAAAGCCTAAGCAGGTAATGCAGGTATAGTTCATCATGTTGCCAGCTGTATTTGTCGTATTTGGCATTAAGATGAATTTGTATTGACGTCTGACTCAGCAAAGCAGTCAGTGCTATGAGTAAACGCGTCAAGTTTTCTTAGCCTCTGTGCTCGAGGATGCTGAATGATTACCAGAACTTCGTTTTTGGAGCATTCATCATGAATAGTGGAAGTTGGCTACATAGACAGAAAAGTTGAAATGAAACTATTGGAATTATATGAATGAATAAATAACAGAAATCACCTAAAGACTATATAGATACGTAATAATACTGCTAAACTAGTAAACTATCCAACTATAGAATGTCAGAGATCATGTTTGTAAAACTTACCAACCCAATGTGCCATTCGTGACTACTAAATTCTTTAAAGGTTGCTGCATCCATTTCCTGCACCAAAGTTCTCATTGTAGTCAGAAAGTAGAATAAAATTCTAAAAGGTGCAAAAAGACACATTTCAACTGCACATGAAAACTAAAATGACACATTTCATTGAGATCTTGACCACTTGAACATGTGAAGATCGATAACATACAATGCTGTAGATGGGAGGCACAAGAGTCTCGCCTTTACACTTTGTGTCTGGCATAACAGAGAAGTGTGGTGCCAAATCTTGTGATCTGAAAATCCATCTGCATGTTAAGGAATAGATTAAAAACAATTTGAGATTAGAATCTTGCACTTCTTGACAAGAAACTTGATAAATTTCAGGGAATTCAAGGGCTGTGGAATATAGATTTGCATACCCAATGTATACAAAGATGCAAAATTGTGCCCATTCTCTGATCAATAAGCGAAGCCAGTAACTCTCCGAGGAGTCATAAATGTTCATATATATCTACAATTAACGGGTTGTCGAAGTCATACATCTACATATATATCATTGTTCATGAAAGTATACAAAGTGAAGCTCAAATACAATACCACAGTTTCTGCTGTAGCTACCATCTGCATCGCACCCTGAAATTTCCTGCACAAAGTAAAGAAAATATGTCAACTATCAAATTATGAATTCTTGTTAACATGAGATGGTATATATATCTATGACATAAATTTGTCGAATAAAATTCTCAGATGAGTCGCACTTACTTGAACATAATGTACTTTTTATACACAGCATCATGCATTGCTCGAACGTCCTCATTTTCTATGATACTCAATTGTTCTCGCAACACTAGTAGGTTTTGGGATATATGGTGGAATATTACATAGAATGAAATGAAATAATTTAGTAGCAAAAGCACCTGCACATTTGTTTAAATATGAATCAGCATCATAGAACCATGTACATTTATATTAAATCAAAAACAATTTCCATTCAAAAACTAAAGTAGTTTCAATTGAACTGTATGCTATAATGAACTATCATCAGAGAAACTTACAGTGAAGTATGGCACAGAAGCCTTGTACCCAACTAGAGTCAAGTAAAAGACACAAGCAAGTGCAGCAGTTGAACGGCGTTCATATAAAGAAAGGTGCTCACACATGATGCAGTAGCCATGAGAAATGAGCAAAAAGGAAACAAATGCAGCTGTCTGAAAGAGTACCCCAGTTACGTATACACCAAATGACATCCACAGAGAGCATGCCTGAAAATTGAAGCATGAATACCTGCAAGAATAGTGTCACAAATACAGACCACAAATACAATTATACAAATTTCTCAGCACTAGGATGTGCTGTCAAATAAGCTTCAAGTATGCCAAACCTTCTTCAGTCTCACACCAAAAAGATTCATTTGCAAATAGACTTAACATTTTTACATTTGGGGATACCTTAACAACAGACCTCATATAACTATCATTTCAAGATAAACTGCTCTAACTTGCAATTGAGTCTCGATTATAAACAGTAATTCTACAAATATACATCAAAGTTCAGGTTAATAATTTGACAGTGCTCCTTCTCAGTTGTCTCTCTGTCAATAACTATCCTAGTACATGCAAATCAAGCCTTTGATTTATAATATTATACTAATCAAATCGTTGTTTTTATTTTTGATAAGTAAGGCTAATAATTCCTTGTTTGAACTTAGTGATAGACTGTACATTATACAATACCATCTTAGTAAGTATCAAAATCTTAGACTTCAAAATTGAAAATCCCATTCACGTTCATTATTCAACAAGCCAATAAGCAAGGTCGAAAACTTACCAGAAGAGGAAGGATAGCATGAGCTGCAATGCTTTAATCAACGGAATCGAAGTAAGTGTCAACTGCAAATTATTCCACTGCTCTAGCAAAACAATATCACGAAATTTAAAATAAAAAACAGTCACAAAATCAGAAAATTACCAGCTTCATTATCAAAAATACAAAATATAAATGCCAAGGAGCTAGAGAAACAAAAATAATTTGATTCAATTTCAAACACACAAATGAACAATACTATCTCATTTATGTGCTAGTGGGCAGTGGCGCTCCGAAAAATTCTATAACTCACTGAAATTCACGTAGTGTTTAATTAAATTTTAGGACCATTTGTTACACCTTTTTTTTTCGTAACAAATCACTTTTTTCTTATAAGAAAAGTATGACCTTTAAAAGTTTTCAAATGGTTGTTAAAACTTTTTTTTAGGACAAAATCTGAAAACAATCCAAAAACTATTTCAAATTAGAAGCTATTTTTAGTAGTTTCTAAAAACACATTTTTTATAACTAAATTAAAAATAGAGTGATTTTTACTACAAGAACCTTGTAGATATTTTTTATAGAAAATCAATCAACCAAAGTTTTAGCGTCAGTATGTTACAGATTATAAAAAAAGTGATTCTGTTTCCTCATTAATTAATTTAGAGATTATTTTCTAGAGATTTAAAAAAAAACAAAACAGAAATTGTTGTGTTTTTATGACATAATGAAAATCACTTTTAAAAAATGTTTTTTTTTGAGAAACTACTAAAACTAAAAACAGATTTTCATTTAAGTTGTTTTTAGATTTTTTTTTCTTTAAATTTCTATTTTTTTCAATAAACTGTAACAAGTTACTAAAACTTTCAAAAATGATTATTTTATTTAAAAAAAACTGACGCTTTAAAAAAAAATTAAGAAACATACTCTAAATAAAATAAAAATCAGGCAATGAAATTAATTTCCTCACATTAGAAATCGACAAAAATAATACTAAAAGGATGAAACTCGAATAACGAGCCAAAATCCAAAGCTAGAAAAAACAGTTTCTCAACAAACATAGTAACATTCAGTTTATTATCATCTATAAATCCAACATAACACGCAAGAATCCAAAGAAACGATATCGATTGAGTTGAAAAAAGGAACCTGAAAATGACGGGTTTTGTAGGTGTAAGCGGTCCATGAGAAAGCAGAGAAGAACCAGATCGATAAGAAGGCCAAATACAGCGACGGAAGTGACCGATAAGAGTCGTCCACTCCGTCGCCGGACGTCACCATTTGGTTGCCGGAGAATTGAAGTTGAGTTTATGTGGCTTGTTCGTTGTGCTCTGTTTCATTTGTGTTAAGTTCGTGCGCGCATTTTATACGCTATTGCTTTGCACACGTCTCAAACGTGGCACTCTCACTTTCAAAAAATTAAATTATACTTTCTACCTTTAAACTCTATACAAAATTACTTTGCATATAGATTTAGTCCTAATATGTTACATCTAGTTTTTAATGAGTTTTTCCATGTTATAATATTATAAAAATTTATTTCACAAAAAATCTTAAAATGTATTATAAGGTTATATTTTTTTTACTGTTATCTTATCATTATAATATTTTAAAAAATTCATATTTAATTATTTCAAATTCTATAGTTAAATTTTTTTAAATTTTTGTAAAGAAACTTTGTATAATCTTTTAAACAAGCTTGCAAAATTTTATTAAAAAATTTAAAAATGAAAAGATAATTAAATATGTTTCTTACTAATAATTAAGAACTAAAATTATTTTCAAGATAATTATGTAAGGATTAAAAAATATATAAAAAAAGATTATAATTACTAAAGTAAATGGTAACTTATTTAACCTAAAATAGTAAATATCAATCAAATTAATCTATAAATTTAAAGTTTAGGAACAACCATACTTGAAATTATAAAATGTAAATGAAAATAGCCCTCTTTAACTTTTGTGGTTAGAGATAATAATATTTACACTAATTAAATATGTTGTTAACAATGATATTCTAACATAAACATAGAAGAAGAATAAGAGAAAAGGAGAGAGAAAAGGAGAAGAGAAATAATCTTTGGCTAGAGTTTCATAAACAAATGAATCAAATTTTTATTAATAAAGTTACAATATATACAAGAGAATAGAAATATCTAAAATATCCTTACTACTAATATATAATAATATCTGACATATGTGACTTTTTTCTTCACATTATCACACATGACATTTTATTGGGACTAATTTTCTCATTAAATTTAGACATCTCAAAGAAAAATTTATCGATAATAGTATTACTAATTTTTTATTAACAAATAAGTCAATAAAGATCTAAATGTGGTAGACAAATTACTCTATGTTGCGATATTAATTAACATACTACATCATTATCTCTAACGATAAAATATTTTTGAGTAATTATTTTGAACAATATTTTATAATATTCATCGATGTACTTGTTAATTCACGGTATTTAGAAATTAATATGATATTTACTATAATTAATGTTATTTTTTTCATGAAATTAAGGTTATTTTTAATAAGTAAATGATGACTTTGCCACTCGATTATTTTTTTAGTTAAATTAGTATTTGACCTAACCCAATAGATGGTGCGAAACCACGATATAGCTTACTTTTGACCATCTGTTATGATATACTATATTGATATTGGGAATGAATATGGTTATGGATGTGTTTACATATTTAATTAATTATAAGCTTGGCCACATTTTATCTATTTAATTTGTAGGAATTAAAATACAAAGTTGATGGACCAGGTTTTGGGGAAAGAAAGTTGGTGGATATAACTATCTTTGGTGCAGTGTGGAGTCATGCAACAAAACCACTCAGTTTTTGCAATGCTTTTGAGTGACAAGTTTTCCCTCATAACATCGCCAACTCATCAAAAGAATATCCATGCAAAAATAAAATCGCATTATCCATTTATCCTGGGGTAAAATTTTCACACATTATTAGAGTGTAACCGTAAAAATACTTATACCGACAAATTACAATTACCTATTTATATAAGTTTTGAAGCGACTATAATTTAATTTAATTAACTTTTAATAGCATAATGATTATAATTAATTGATGGTGTAAATTATTTAACAATAATATATATATATATATATATATATATAAATTAAATTTTTATTATATTTTAGGTGAAATAAGTTTAGTTATATGTTTGCTAAGTGGAAAATAAGGAGATAGAAAATAATTCATTTTTTAGAAAAGAATAAAAATATTCTAATTCATTGGCATTATTTATCAAGAAAAAAAAATCTGGCATTTGCATAATGTAACGTTTAGCAATATTTGTCATAACCATGTCTAAGAGGACGCGAAATCGTGAAGAGCACTTAAAATCATTTGTCTATTACCCGCTTTTAAATATTTATTTAAAAATGAAACAAAAATATTAAGGGGGTAGAATAATAGTTGGTTCCAAGTAATAATCATCTTAAAGATGATTGAATATTTATAATATATTTCTTTAATAATACTAGCGAGAATCATATATACAATTTGCAGTTTAATGTTTATTTTTTCATTAGAGTTCATTTTCAATTTTCTCTATCCACATGCAACACAAGTATCGTTTGTTCACGATCGCTTTAGATTTTTAGAAAATAAATTTTTTTTTTAATAAAAAACTACTTAATTAAAAAGACTTTATTTTTTTATTATTTTTAAAATTAATAAATTCATATAAAATTAATATTATCTTGACAAATATTAAATTAATTGATTTTATCATCAATTGAAAAATAAATAATATAAAAAATCAATTATATTAATTTAATAAATAATTTTATATTCTAAAGTATCTTTAAAATTTAGTAATTTTACTAAAATATCATTATAAATTTTAAAATACCTCATTTTAAAATCAAATAATTAGACTCAAGTAATTAATAATTTTTAATTAAAAATAAATCATTTAAAATAATTTATTTTCAAATTCTAACGACTGATACAATTCTTAATTAGATTTTATTTAACTCTATATCGAAGTTCAAATTAAACTTTCATATGTATTCGGTAATACACAAGAAAAATACTGTTAATTTACTCAACATCATACCATACCTATCTTTAAATCATATTTTAAGATTATTTAGTTAATTATATCATGCATAAAACCATAAGAAGAAGAAGAAAAAACGAAATGAATCTTCTATTGTATTTTAGATTTTAAGTAAAACGACAAAAGCTCACCAAATCAATAAATAAATAAGTGTTGTTGGTAATGCATTTGACCAACTAAATTTAGGCAAATGGAGTGTTGACTTTGTAGAGGTATTTATTTTATTAAAAAAAATAAGAAAATAAAAAATTATAGTGGACTAAAAAGCATGTTATACTCGCCTTTTGAGATTATAAAATTAAAATTTTATCTTTAAATTAAATTAATAAGGTTGTATTTCTATACAATATATATAGGGGATAAATAGAGTTATTTTTTCAATATAAAAATGACATGGATTTTCTTCATCTTTTTATATATTTATTTTTAATAACTAAGGTGTAAAAGTATTTTCATCCAAGGATAGTATTACACTAGCACTTAATTTTATTTATTATGTTGCATAACTTTTTAGCAAAAAGTATTTAATTTGGTGTTGAACCAAATTTGAAGGCAGCCATGGCGTTGTGGGTAGATGAAGATGGTCATCAGAAGAGATCATCAATACTTTAGGTGAACAAACTCACTAACAAAACTAGTTTCCTCAACATACTAACCAATCAAAAGCTTTAAGATTAAACATTTATATATATCCACTTGTCATTGTCATCATCCCTAAATATATATTTTCCTTCAATGCAAAATAAACACCACTTCCCTAGTAATTTTCTCTTAACTACAAACAAGAGAAAAAACGAAATAATTTCTAATAAAGAATACTCTCTCATAAATGATTTATAACCAAAAATTGACAAATTAATCACACATAGTTAAAAAATTATATTATAATTTTTGTTTTAAAAATTATTTTCATACATTAGTTCATTGAAAAAAAAAGTTAAACTAAATGAGGAACAATTTAGAGTTAATAGTGTCATTATCAGTACTTCAAAAAAGTCTCATTTAATATTTCATTTTACAATATAAATGAAATATTAACTTTTATACTTAATAATTATTAGTATCTTCTTTTAAATTATTGTAATTAATGTAAAAGAGTAAAATATATAGTTGAATAAATTATACAATGTTTTTTATAAAATATATACGGTATTAAATGTATTTATTAGTTTATATATGTGTCGATAAAACTTTAAACGAATTATTATAGTATAATATAATAAGTATCTAATTTTACTTAGATTTTATTTCAAGATATATAAGCTTTGTTTTACTTATAATATTTGGAGGGTGTATATGGTTAAAAAGTCAAATCTTACGGACTAAACTAAGGGAGTTATACATTTTATCACCCCTTGATTCTCTTCAGATTTTGATCAACAAATGATTTATCAATATTTATTCAAGAATTAATGAATTTAACCATCTTTTTATTATGCTAAAATAAACTCATACACGAGATGGCATTCCACTCTTAAAACCATGAAATTGGGCTTGCAAAATACAAAGAAAGTCGAATATATTCAAGTTGGCCCAATAATCCCCTAATTCACGGGTAATGATCCACAACTTAGTGTGTCAGAAAAACGTTTTATGTTGGAAAATTGTATCCTGTACCTCATCTTTATATTCATATACCACCAATATTTTAAAAATAACAATTTCATTTTTATATTTATAAGGATTAAAAATTATATATTTATTTTATATGGATTACAATTGAAAAATTAAAATTTTATAAATGTTAAAAACATATTTAATTCTATAAAATTTAAAGACAGTCTATCTCTCTACTTTGATAAATAGAATTTAGAGAAGAAAGATAAAGTGTGTATATTTTTAAATTAAAGATGGAAAAAAATCTCTTGTCACAAAATTTAGTTGGAAATTATAGAGATGGGATTTACATTTTTCCTCTCTAATTTTTGTCACCAATTTAATTATTTTCGTAGTACTTTGATTATTTTTGAATGATATATTTTCATATGCCTAATAAATTGCATTGGCAAGAATTGCAAACCAGATTTTTCGGTTCTTTATTGCATGCTAATTTTAACATAGAAGCAACACTATCTTTAATTTTAAAAACCGATAATGTACATTATTATTTGGTGGAATCTTCTCCCACCTCTGTTGCTTTCCGAATTGATTAATTTTAATGTGTTAATTAGAACTTTTGAAGTGAACGAAAAAGTTAAATATCGTTGGAGAGATATGTGTGAAATGATAGATTACTACTACTACTAATAATAATAATAATAAATCATTGATGCTCAGATGTTGGAATAAGCATGACATATACAATTCCAGTATACCTAATCAAGTAATCATATCATATGTGACAAAAAAAAAAGTATTACCTAATCAGGAATCTCGTCCCAATCTATGTTTGTCCATTTAACATTTTTCAGTTGGTCCTTCCTCACCATATCATACCCATCTTCTCCATAAAATAATCTCCAATTAATCATAAGATTCTAAAACAAAAAGTGTCATATCCTTAGTGTTTTCTTCTGCTTGAGCTATAATGAGACAAGTCTCTCTCATTAACAACATTTATTTTTACAAATAATTAATATTTATATTATGTTAGTTTTTAATATACAAATTATTTTTTATAAATGTGTTAATAGTTTATTTTTTATAAGTGTATTAATAATTTATTTTTCATTAATTTATAAACTACAATTCACTTTTTATTGGATACCCTTTTTGCAAATACTTCAAATATAACATAAAACTTACTGATAAGATATCTCTTTCTTACATCTAGGTCATTAAATTATTTAATACTGTATTAATAGTAAAAATCGCATTTGAATATGGTTTACAAATTTGTTTACGTGTATACTAAACGCTTTGTGCACGCGCTTCAATTAAATGTGTTATTGATTTGAATGTGAATTGAATAGAATGCTCTTTTTTTTTTTTAAATCCACTCAACCGAATGATTAAGCGGTAGATTTAGATTGGTTATTAGGTTCGTGAGGCGTAATTTTTTTAATTTTAAATAATTTAAAAATGTTAGTGAATTATAACTAAAGATGTGAATAGGTTAGGTCGATCGATCTAACTTACATCATGATTAGATCAAATTTTTTTTTTAACAGATAAAATCAATACTTTTAATAAAATATATTTAATTAAAAATATCATATTACATGTTATATAAAAAGTCTTTTAAGTCTATTAGTTCGATTTTTATTACTATAACTATTATATTAAATTTTAATTTTTTTGTTATATATTCACCTTTTAATAATTTAAGCATATTAACCACATTTAGTTTTTGATATATTTAAATATTATAAAATATAAATGTATATAAAGTCATATTACTCAAATGTTAAAAATCAAAATAAAATATAATTTCATTGACATATTAACTCGCTAATATATTTAAAAATATGTTTAATTACTTATTAAAAAATGTTAAAATGAAATAGGCTTTTAAAAAGATTAATATGTCATATCAGGGTTATATCAAGGTCAAACTTTGAATTTTTTGACAGGACAAATTAGACATAGCAAAGTTTAGCTCGGTCTAACCTATTCTCACTCCTAATTCTAACATGTGCACTTAAAACACATGTTAATAAATCAAATACATCAATTTTATATTGACAGTTATCCTGTCATCTATTTGAACATTTAAAATTTGTTTTTTAACAAAAAAATTATAATTTTGGAATTGTGTCTTTAGGACACACAAAAATTATATGATTTTCCCTTCACGAAAAATTCAACACTTATACAAAACTCAAAAATTTAAAATGTTAACACTTGAATTTAATTGAAACACTTTTAAATTAATATATAAAAGTTTTAATTTATATTAACAAAAGTTTAAGAAATCATATTCATTTAAATGTGTTGGGTTTGCAAGCAAAAAATTAAAAATTATTTACCTAAACCAAACCACTTCGGATTTGAACGTGTCTGATTTGGATTGTGTAACACATGCATTTTTTTTTTATTATCAGAAATGTGTAAAATATATTTTTATTTTATTTTAATAATTTATAATGTAGTTGTTATTATTATAGTTTTTATTCAATTATTATTTTTAAAAAGTATATATATGTATCACATGATTTATTTAATTTGACCGAATATTTTGGTAAATATTTAAAAAATATATTTATAATAATATTTAACTATTTTTAAAAAATAAAAATAATGAAGACAAATTATATTAGTCAACCGCTCAAGCCATATAAATCTCTAGTTGAGTATTAGGATAGGTTAACAAGAAGAAGAAAAAAAAAAGACAAAGATTTAGATGAAGAAAAGAAAAGAAAACAGAGACGACTATGATATAAAAAAAATAAAAAAATCTATTTCGATAGCCAAATAGTGGAACTTTCTCCAACTCTATTCAAATTTTAGTGTGAACCGAGATGAACAAGAGTTTTTGTGACGCATAATACATAAAAGTACAATATGTATTAAGATAAACAAATATGTAACACATTATCAATTACTTATTCCATGGATATTGAATGAGATGATCTCCCACTTTCTTAATTGGTCCATGTTCGTTTATAACCCAATTGCAATCGTGACGTCCATCTCTATGGCTTATGTATATGTCATACCAATGAAATTCGCCTGTCCACTTAAAGAAACAATAGAATTGTGTTGTGCCAAAAATGTTTCTTTTAAAATGCCAACCAAAACCCTTTAAAAAAGGAAGAACATGAACTCCAAGGTCATCATCGCCAGATTTGCAATGAACAGTTAAGTCCATATTATTTACTACTTCGTTAGTGATGCTCACATGTATTCCAAGAACATTGTGCATAGATAGCAACATCAACACACATATCAAAAGAATTTTTTGGATACAAAAAGACATTGCACCTTTAATTAATTATTTTTTGAAAGTGAACAATCTTTGTTATATAAAAGTTAAAATAATTGTTTGAAAAAACTCACATATTTATAGATGAATTTTAGGAAAGAATGCAAATATATAAATGAATCAAAATATTTAAGGTGGTATTTTAGGAAATATAAAATAACTATTTATAAGAATAAAACTAATCGTAAAGCCTAATTTAAGTCAAAAACTTACTTTATTTATGTGATTTTTAGGTAGTATTATTGTTTACCACTTTGTTACGTAAATTTTTTTTTATCAAGTTTAGTATCGACCCTCATTGTTTTTATGTTGTCTTTTATATTTGAAGTGTGTAAATTTTTGTTTTTGTGTAAAAAGATTTTTTATCTAAAGATTGTATAAAAATTATTAACACACTAAAATTTTAAATTTTTTAAGTGTAAAACCTATATTGTTAAAGATTATAAAATTAGAATTTTCACATTCATAAAATTTAATTTACGAAATGATTTAGATATTTAAAAGCATTTTAAATATTAATAATATTTATATTCTTTTAATAGATAAAGTATTGACTAAATATATTTTGTAATAAATGATGTAAATATTTATCAAAATAAAATATTTACTGACGATATTCAATAAGATAAATTCAAAGAGAGCTAAAGTCTTATTTAATAGAATAGAGATTTTTACTCAA
>JBBPBS010001102.1:2583322-2640345 GCA_037974835.1 Cicer judaicum
AATGGTGTTTGTTTCGTATTTTTAAAAAATTATTTTGTTAGAAAAATCATTTTTAATTTAATATATATATATATATATATATATATATAAATTGGTATGGGTAAAGCATCATGTAGATATAGATAATTATTTATTTGTTACCTTTATATATATATATATATATTATTACTGAATATGATTTTGTTTGAGAGGTAATAATCTGAACATCATGTAGGTATAGATAATTGTTTATTTGTTACCTTTATATATATATATATATCATTACTGAATATGAATTTGTTTGAGAGGTAATAATCTGAGTTTGTTTGAGAGCATTTGTTTGAGAGATAATAATAGGTGCGTTTGGTTTAATAAAAAATTTATTCTTTTAAACCAAAAATCATTTTTTAGAGTTTAAAAGGTGTTTGTTTCATATTTTTTAAAAATTATTTTGTTAGAAAAATAATTTTTTTTTTAATATATATATATGTAAATCAGTATGGATAGAACATCATGTAGGTATAAATAATTATTTATTTGTTACTTATATATATATATATATTATTGAATATGATTTTGTTTGAGAAGTAATAATCTGAGTTTGTTTGAGAGATAATAATGAGTGTGTTTGGTTCAATAAAAAATTTATTCTTTTAAATCAAAAATCATTTTTTAGGGTTCAAAAGGGTGTTTATTTCATATTTTTAAAAATTATTTTGTTAAAAAAAATCATTTTTTATTTAATATATATATATATATATGTAAATCAGTATGGGTAGAAGATTATATAGGTATAGATAATTGTTTATTTGTTACCTTTATATATATATATATATATATATTAATACTGAATATAATTTTGTTTGAGAGGTAATAATCTGAGTTTGTTTGAGAGATAATAATGAGTGTGTTTGATTCAATAAAAAATGTTTTCTTTTAAACCAAAAATCATTTTTTAGGGTTTAAAGGGTGTTTGTTTCATATTTTTTAAAAATTATTATGTTAGAAAAATCAATTTTTATTTTATATATATATATATATATATTTATCATTTTTATTTGGTTCAGGAAATGTCTCATCCTTAGATTCAACTCAAGTAGAAGTTAACACACAACCAAATAAAAATAACATCGCTCTAGAAAACAAAAGTCCAATTGTTGGGACTATTTAATGGTGCAACTCATGTAATCTCATGTAGTTTATCAAATGTTTATTTTTGTATTTTATCAGGCCACTTTTTTACTATTAAAAGTGTTTAATATCACTACTATTTTAAATGTAGGTAGTGAGTATCCGACTGGAAATTTGTATTTAGTAGAAGTTTGGAAGGTAAAACAAATACTTGATAAGGCTGATGAAGACGGAGATCTTTTTATGAAAGAAATGGTAGATCCAATGAAAATAAAGTTTGACAAATACTCGAGGGAGTGTAATATGTTGATGGTTATTGCTAGTGTTTTGGATCCTATGTGCAAATTTCATATGGTACGTATATGTTTTCCCTTGATATATAAATCTAAAGAAGTTGATGATGAGAATATAAAGAAGGTCAGAATTTTATTGGAAGAATTATATGATGAGTATCTAGTTTTATCTTTGGAAGAGTCTCCGTCTCCGATTGTTAATTTGGATAGTAATAATTTATCACTGGATTTGTCGAAATTCTGAGCATTTTGCGTGAAAATGAAACTGTGTCTCTAGTAAAATCAGAATTACAAGATTATCTTGATAAAGGTATTTACGTTCTCAAGACTAAATCTTTTTTTGCTTTGGACTGGTGGAAGAACAATAGCATGAAATATAAGATTTTGTCTAAGATGGTTGCTGATGTACTAGCTATTCCAATCTCAACTGTGGCATCTGAGTCCACATTTAGTGCACGAGGTAGAGTTATTGATGAATTTCGCTCTAAATTAAACGAAGAATTTGTTGAAGCTCTAATTTGTGGCAGAAATTGGTTTCGTCATAAGTATAATGTGAAGAAAAAATCAAAGGTTAATATTTTTTATCAAGTAGTATTTATTTTTTTTTTTAATAATTTGCTCATTTATTTATTTATTACTTTTTAGTTTAGTGTCTAACATATATGTATTTTTTCTTTTATTTTTGAAGGTTGATAAACAAGATATACAAATCACCTTGAAGATTTAATATCATATTTTTGTCATTCATTGGTATTTGAATGTATTTTATTGGTTGATATGTGGAACTGTTTATGAGGGTTCATTTTGTTTTATTTGTAATTTTTAAAGGACTTTATAGAATTTGTTAATTATAAATTCATTTTGTTTTTTGTTTTATTGGAAGGTTGTTGTATTACAAACTTGTTAGTAATTATTTTATTAGATTTGATTATAATTTTATTAGTTTTTCTTGTATATATAAAGGCCTAATTTAGTCTATTTAAGAAAAAAGTAAAATATAATATATAAATATTTTAATGTGAATACGGCTTTTAAATAGGCATACTGATCAGGCCATGATAAGTCGTAAGTCAGGCTCAAGCCGTAAAAAAAAGTCTATAATAGGTCGTTGGCTAGGTTTAGGCCTAAAGAATTCATCGTTGATCAGACTCATGCCTTTCAAAGTCTGACCTGACCTGTCTTATTTTCATCTCTAGATATCATTGTCAATTTCTTTTATATATATTTGTAATAGTTAATTTTTTATTATATAGTTTGTACGGACCATTAAAAAAAAAAGTAACTACAAGTGTCATTACCTACAAAATAAGACTTCCATGACACGAACTAATTACCCAATTGGATTAAGAAAACAGAGCAAAATTTATTTAAATACAATTGTTTGTGTCAGCGGTAGTTTTACCTTGCAAGTTTACAAAATAAAAAAAAAAATTATCTATATATTTTACAAAAATATCCACAATATTTTTCTTTATACATTCACAAATTATAAACTCCAATTTATTATGATTTTTCATTTAAACCATTAAAAATATAAAAATATAAATTAAATGAAATTGATGATAGATAAAGTTAATTAGGATTACAAAGACTTACATAGTTAATTAAATAAACAACTAACTAGTGTATAATAATTAATTAGTTAATTTAGCTAATTAACCAACTTAACTAACATCCTTCAAACATCAATTACAAACAATATGAAATATCGAAATATATTTGACTAAAAAATTTTAAAAATTTTAAAATACTGAAAATAAATCAAGTTAAAAGATTTTTGAAATATTTGGTGTTGTCTTGAAATAAGGACAAATTTTTTTTATGCAATATTACTTTTTTCTCTTTTTTGTAATAGACGTTGAATCGAGTCTATACCTCTTTTTTTATAACTTATTGGATTAGCTTGAACTTCTAAATGAGAATTCAATCATGATTTTTTCCCTTCTAAGAAGAAGAACAAACTTGTTTTTTTTTTTTATTGGTAAACATTGAATCTAGAGTCTACACTTCTATGGAAGATATTTGCTTGAATTTTTTTATTGATGCCAATTTGACTAAAAAGAAAGAATTTTGTCACCAAATATTATTAGTGTTCTTGAGAAACTTCACCAAATGCACTTGACTTCATCTATTTTTTTACTGGATGAAAGTTGTTGATGTTGAAACAAGATTAATATCAAAGAATTTAAAAAGTTGTGGGTATTGATAAAGTTTTGATGACAAACATGTTGCCCTTAATACCCAATGTTTGATGAGTTTTTCTTTTTATTATCATCATCATGATGAAATAATTCTAACTTAGAAATTTGAGAGATAAAGAGAGAGAAAATGAAGAAATGAGGAGAAATAACTAGTTTTGAATGGAGAAATAAGGAGAGAAAAATGAACAAATTATTCAACCATAAAATGAAAAAGGAAAAATAAATCAATTAAATTTATATAAAAAATTTCCCAAAAAAATTATGAGAAAAAAAAAATAGTGGAATAATTAGTACTTTGATACCATATTACGATTTTTGATTTAAGTCATTGATCATAAAAAAAAGAAATTGAATGATATTAATAGTATGAAGAATTAATTATACCAAAA
Source organism: Cicer judaicum (assembly GCA_037974835.1). Classification (NCBI taxonomy): domain Eukaryota; kingdom Viridiplantae; phylum Streptophyta; class Magnoliopsida; order Fabales; family Fabaceae; genus Cicer; species Cicer judaicum. The sequence goes on from JBBPBS010001102.1 coordinate 2,587,316, forward strand.
ATTACAAAAATATATATAATCAATTAGATACACAACTGATTAGTGTAACTACCCAAACAAATTTAACTAAGATATCTACCTCAATTCATGATGAATTTATATTAATAAGGTTATATATTTATCTAATGGATTCAATTGGGATTGTTTTGAGAGCACCACCTTTTAGTTACTTCCACTAGGATATGCAAACTTCTTTAATAATTCGTATTAAAATAAATAAATATTTAAAAAATATAATAATATAAAAAAAAACATTTATTCATTTTGTAAAAAATTTCAAGTATTTGTTACTTATATATATATAATGGGTACACATAGATTCCATTTAAGTGCTCATTTTAAGAAGTTAAATTATTAAGTCTTTTGAAACTTTGTAAGATATTGGCATTTGAAAGTAAATTTAATTCAAATTTTAAATTTTATTTAAAATAATTAAATATGAAAAAAATGACATGATATTATAGGATAAAACTCTAGAAATACCTTTATAGAAACTATCATTGTGAAACCGATTTCTAATATATATATGAGACTCTTCAAGGATAAATAATAAAGTTTTAGTGAAATGCTGATTTTGACGAAGGAGTACCCCGACAAAACTCAAAGGTTGGTGATTGATTGTCTTTTTAATCATTAGTGACCTATGTGTTTTCCACCAAATGTGAAATAAATATTTGATTGATTAGTTACCTCGTTTCTTATTTAATCCAATTGTAAAACTTATTAATCTAATAATAAAAATAAATTTTCAGTGGTATAAAACTTAATCACTGTAGAGAATTAGCCCTTAAGTAAGAGACAAAAGCATCCTTACGTTTTAAAAATCTAACTTCCTACTAAATAACAATACGCTTTACGTAAGCTTGTTCTTATATTTGATTCTAGATCTAAGATTTTTTATGTTTCTCATTCTTTTATTTCAAGTGTATTGATAAATGTTCTTTTAAATATTTTTTCTTATAGCCTTTTAGTTTATTTTCGGTTGGACTTATCCCCTTCAGTTCATTAAAAGAAAAAACACTCCAATTGGTTGCATTCAAAATGTGTTTTTTCCCACCTCGATGGTAATAATTTCTACATTAATTGCTGCCCGATTTTTAATGTCATGTGCCTAAAAAAGTGCAAATGCTACTCTCTCAAAGCCTAGAGCATTGCATGTCGTATTACAGGAATGCTAGAGTGGGTACCATACAACTACAAGTCAATTAAGCATGCATATGGTAGAGCTGTTTCTTTCTCTTTTATTAGAAAAGATGATTAAGACAATACTTAATGAAGCATTTAGACATACAAAATCCTAGTGTGTCCTATGGTAGATATGTTCCATCTTTTTTCTCATAAAAGTGTGGTTATATATAACTTATAATTTTAATCACTCACTTTTTATCCCAAGTCATTGTCTATAAATTAAAATTATATAGTTGCAAGAAAATCGAAAAACTTTGTAGGAGAAAGAACCCAGGATAAGTAAATGGAAAATAAAAAAAAAAAAAGGCTATGTTGTATTATAATTCAATATTGTATACCGGTTCAAATTTCACAAGATTTTGACGTTTGAATTTCATGCCAGATGTGAAGATTTTATTGGTGAATAATATGTTGGTATTTTTTCTTTGAATCTTATGACTTTTCCTAACTTGATGATTTAATAAGAATAATTTTCTGAACTTTTTTATGACTAAAAATATTTTTATTAATTTAAATTGTTAAAATACATTGAAAATAATTAACACATAATCAATGTCGCTAAAATTAAAAAATATTAAATATATGAATAAATTCAAAACACATGAATTAATAGTATAAAATGAAAAAATATTTATAAATATATTGGAACATACCTCTAACTCGGTATATGTAGTATTGACAATAAAACACTATAAAAAAAATTAATTGTTGCATCGATAAACAAAATAATGTCATTTAGACGAACAAAACACAAACAAACAACACACAAGAATCTAGATTTATTTAGATAGAATAAGAAATAGATGTATTTTTTTAAGATAAAAAATACTCTAACTAATTGTATTAGCTAAATGATGAAGTAGAAAGATACAAGTAATTAAGGGAATTATTGAGAGATGCTACAAGAGTTGTTTTTACCTAAACTTTGTGTTGTTTTTCAGTTTCAGAAAACTGATTAAAAATCACAATTTATGCTACCGAATATATTACTAGGTTGAGTCGCAGGCTATGTCGTTCTCTTTAAGATGTTTTGTGGCACTGCTCAAATTGTGCAAGACAGACTATCAACCACAAAGTCCCTAAGATAAAACGACTTAGATTCATCGTATCAGAGTTTCACTGCACCGTAGAAAACTATTCTAGAATTACATCCACAATATAGCGGTTAAAATCACTATCAATATGACGATTAAAGTCACTTGTAATATGGTACTATGATCACTCATAAATTAAAAGAACTACGACACAAAAAATTGTCCATATTGGTATTAGGACCACTAAAAAATCCATTCATCCAACTTTGATGTACTTTTCACAAAAGTTTAAAACTCATTAAGAGTTGTTTTTTATGTAGCTAGGTATTCCGCTCCACATTGAGTATATATCTCATTAAGAGTTTCTATTACATCATCCTATCATCGCTTCAGGAATCATGTTTCTTTGATTTATAATAGCATGTTCATCTCATATCACTTCATAACTTGTTATTACCCATTGAACATAAATCTTGGAATCTCTAGTCTTTTAGGTTAGAATATCATCCTTTTGGACTCTATAAGCATTAGTCCCATCCTTTTGTTATAGTGACTCTATAGGCATTAGTCTCATCTTTTTGGATGTATTTATGACTTTCTATCTAGCTAACCATGTTGTCAAAGGATCTGCTAAATTCCTATTCGTGCGTACATGATCCACTGTAACAACTCATTTAGAAAGTAACTCTCTAATAGTGAAGTACTTACACCATTTTTCGTTTCTTATTGTTGAAATAACGATTCTCAATCTCCGCAATAGTCATGGTACTATCCTAGTGGATCAACACATCTGTCATAGGTTTTTTCTGTAAAAAGAATCTCAACTAGCAAACATCTCAACCAACTCGCTTCTCCACTAGTAGTAGCTAGTGCTATCATTTTAGACTCCATAGTGGACTTAGCCAATGTCGTATGTTCTTCTATTTCCAAGATACAACACCACGAGCTATACTAAAATAAAGCTATTAGTTGCTTTGGAGTCATCTAATAAAATATTCCAATCAGTAACATTGTATCCTTCAAGAAATACAAGAAATCTTAAATAATGTAATATGAGACTCATGGTCTTTTTTAGGTATCTCATGGCTTTTTCGATAACGTGTCAATGTTTCATACTAGGTTTATAGGTAAACATGCACAATAGTCGCACGACGTAGGTCACGTCTGGACTAGTACAATCAATGATATACTTGAGGCTGCAAGTGATTCTCACATATTTAGTTTGTCTAACACCTTCACCGGTGTTCTTGAAAAGTTTCACACTTGGATCATATGGTGTGCAAACAAGTTTATAGCCAACTTATTTATATTTCTTTAGGATTGTTTCAGCATTGTGAAACTAATCCAAAGAAATTTCATTTTTTGACCTAGAAATTTTGATTTCAAGGATTACATTCACTTCTTTGAGGTCTTTCGTATCAAAGTTGTTACATAACATTGATTTTACAATATTTACAACATGAATGTTTGAATCAAATACGAGTAAGTCGTCCACACAGAGATTTATAATAGTGCAAATGTCATTATCAAATTTGTAGTAAATACTTTTGTCACATTCATTCACATTAAACTCATTCGATATAATCAAGTTATCAAGTTTTTCATGTCATTTCTTAGGAGTTTGTTTAAGACCATACAGTGATTTATCTAACTTACAAATCTTATCTTCTTGTCCTTGAATTACAAAATCTTCATATTTTTCCATATAGATTTCTTCTTTCAAGTCAACATTTAAAAATATTATTTTAACATTCATGTGGTGTATCACCACGTTATGAATAACTGCAAGTAATATGAGTACCCTAATAGATGTTATTCTAGTGACTGGTGAAAAGTGTCATATTGCTTCTTGCAGTAAATATGTATGCAAAGATGACAAAATTTCTTTAACATTTGCAGGATCATCTTCTAAATATAGGTCGTATATTTGGGTCCATAATTTTTAACAACTCTAACTATCTTACTTCTTCGAGTTTCTGTTTCTCCTTGTTTGCTGCTTCTAGTTACAGAAACATGACTTGGTTCGCTGCCCTACTATTTCTCCATTTGAAAGGGAATTTATTTTCATATAAGTCAACATCATTTGACTATATGATCACTTTTGCATTTAGGTCATAAAATCTATACTTTTAGTTCTTAATTGCATACCCAATGAATTCACAATCATAAGCTCTACGGACGAGTTTAATTCGCTTGAGATCATAGATTTTGCATAAGCCAAACATCCCCAAGTTTGAAAATAAGACAAGTTGGGTTGTCTTTTCATCACTATCTCATAAGGAGATGTTTTGTTTTTAGATTCAGGAATTCTACTCAAAACATAGCAAATAAGTAATACATTTTCCGCACACCAATGAGATGCAGCACTAGAGTTAAGCATATTAGCAACAACTAGTTCAATAAGAATTTTTTTTTTCTTTCAACTTTACCATTCACTTCAAGCAATTATGGTGCAGTTGTTCCATGTATAATTCTAGGGGATTTATAAAACTTATTAAACAAATTAAATTGAAATGTCAAATGTGTATAATTTTAGGTGATTTTCAATTTCAGCTACAAAGATCCTTAACATGTCAAACGTTTTAATTTTATTTTTTATTTTTTGCTAACGTCCCACCAAGTTCACATATATCATAGTGTAATAAATCTAAAGACTTAGATTCTCTAACTCCAAATTTGTGTGAACTCTTGATTATTTAAGCTTGACTACAAAAATCATATTTTTCAAAATTATTTAAAGATAACTTTAGAATTAAATGTAAGTTACTTAAATTTGAAATCAGATGTCAAAAATTATATTTTTACGGAAGTGTAGCATGTTAAAAATCACATTTTTCACATCACAAAGTCTAGCATGTTAAAAATTAAAATCACACAACATGTAAACAGAAAAATACATTTTATTAATTTTAACATTTAAATAGAATGAGACATATTAAATTTCAATATTTATTTTAAATATGTCATGGATTACGTAACTTAATAGATGATCTCATGAGTTATCTTCTAAATTTTACGGGAGTGAACCTCGACGGATTTATCATCGGTCATCTGATACACAGGGTAGCAGCTCACAACATACTTATTTGCTGGAATAGTAGTAGTTATACAAATCATCATCAAGTCCATTAAGAAAATAATTCTTATCATTATTCTCCAATATGTTAATTCTCCAGCTTTCTTATCCTTTTATGTTTGCTTCAAACTGAAATAGCTTATTGAAATCAGAGGCAACATAACTAAATCTAGTCTTCGGTTGATATGGCAGAAAGAAATTTCTTAAAATTTTTGTTTTTGAGTTTCAGAAAATTGTTTAAAAATCACAATTTATGCCACCGAATATTTTAATGGATTGAGTCGCGGATTAAGTCGCTCTCTTTAAGATATTTCATAACACTGATCAAATTGTGCAAGACAAACTATCAACCACGAAGTTCTTAGGATAAAACAACTCAGATTCACTATATTATAGTTCCACTGTACCATAGAAAATCGTTTTAAAATTACACCCTCAAAATGGCGGTTAAAATCATCTCAATATAATGATTAAAGTCACTCACAATATGGTATTATATATGACCACTCATAAATCAAAAGGACTACGATACAAAAAACTGCTCATAATGGTATTTTGACAATTAAAAAATCAACGAGACTACGACATAAAAACTGCTTTAAAAGGATAGTGGTATTAGAGCATCTCCAACGGTAGTCAAATAAGTTCGTCTGTTGATTCATTGAATTTCTATTCTGCACGACTGATTTCTAAACCACTTCTCTCTTTTCTTTTTGTTCGTTCGATATTGTAGTACCTTTTTTTAGTGGTTGTTATGTCGTAGTTCTGTCGATTTTTGAATGATTCTAAAAGTATCTCTAATAGTGAACTCATATTTAATAAACACATATTGAGTTCAATATTAGAGATACTTTTAGAATCATTCAAAAATCGGTAAAACTACGACATAACAACCACTAAAAATAAAGGTACTACAATATCGAACGAACAAAAAGAAAAGAGAGAAGTGGCTTAGGAATCAGTCGTGCAGAATAGAAATTTAAAAATTGTATCCAACTTTAATATACGTTTTAGAAAAATTAAAAACTCGTTATATAATAATAAAAATAAATTTACATATATTTTTTATTTAATATAAGACTTTAGTATTGATATAATTAAAAACTACTTAAAATATAAAAGTGTTTTAACGTTGAACTTCAAAAAATTAAGTTTACTATGTTTGGAAATGGATTCTCTAACTTTAGTGGTTGGTAACTTTAGTAATTTTAGTGTATTTAGAGGATAAATTAATAATTAAATTAAATAAATAAAAATTATTTAGATGAGAGATAATAATGAATTATGAGAGAAATAAAAACAAAATTACCAAAGATAGAGGATTGAAAGGTAAACAATCCCAACGCATTTTGTTTCAACACTTTGTTTTGTTATTCTTTTTGAATTAATAAAACGAATTAGACTTTAACGGGCGGGGAGTGGCGTTTGGACAACACAACCGACAATTTAATCTGCAATGGGCACAATAAATTAAGACGATAAGACTATTGGCATTTTGCTTTATCAACAAATAATGTTGTTATGATTAAATGAATTTATTTTAAAGAATACAGTAAATATTATTATAATACTAATTGTTTAAATTGAATAAAGTTTTATTTATTTATTATTATTTTTAAATATAATTTTGATTAATATTATTAATTTGTTTTAAAATGTGAAAAGTCATTATTGAAGATATTACTATGTCAAAGACATTTTAATAATAGCAAAATTTACAATAAAAATCTGTATTTAGAGATAAAAATAATAATATAAGTTATTAACAAATAAATCAATAATTAATATTATTTATACAATCAGTTATAAATAGTTACCATATTTTACAAATTTAATTTTAATAATTGATTTAGTCACTTTTATTAACTTTATATTCTTATTATTATTGAACGTTGCAGTTACAATATTTTATATTTTATGTGGGACCTTGTGTCCCCTAAAACGACTTGGTCCTCTGGTTTATCCTACCAGAACTTACAATTGACATGATTTTCAGTACTTGTCAAAATATATATTTTACACACAAACATGTTTGTTTTGGACTATTTTTCATTGAAGTTTTTCAACTTACATTTAGTTTTTGAGTGTTATGCTTCTTAAATTACCTTTCCACAAAACGTGGTTTGAACTTTGAACCTTTACCAACTATGAACCAAACAGGCTTTGAATAGGGTAAACCGTGTAAAAATGTGAATATAAACATCTTTTTTGTTCTTGACTTTAAAAAATCATAAATTGTTTACCCCCAACTTGAATGAAGTTATTTTTTGACAAGTAATTCGAATGAATTTAATAATATAATTTTTTACATTCTGTTCACATGATAACTGGTATAGTTAAAATGTATACTAATTTTTACTACTAAAAAAAAAGTTCAAGTTACTTAATATGTAGTGAGTATTACATTTCATTTTTGAAGATAAAAATATTATTAAAAAAATTAATTGATAAACACATTTCATTTGCTGATAAAAAAAATTAATATAAAAAAATGTACATATGTTGTAGCCAAAAAAATTAAATATGAATTCAATGATACTTCACTACGCTATATTAGCTGTTTAAATATTTCTAAAATTATCTATCTAACAATACGAAATTCTATGCATGCCTAACAAACTTTACACAACATTGAATACTATAAACTTAATTAATATTTTATTATAATTCAAGACATATTAATCTCGTACTGATACGACGAATTAGAGACTTTTTTAATTTGGAGTGGCATATCCGTACTAATCACATCCATACAATATCCATTTTTATGATGTATCCGTGATTTAGATTAACTTTTTAATTTTCTATATTTAGGTTCTACTCCTCATTGTACAAAAAATATTTATTTTTTCTAAATTAAAAAAAATAGAGTATTTAACCAAAAAAATATTCCTAAGAAAGAGAATTCCCTATGATTAAAGCTAAAGAGAATTTAGTAAAAAAAAAAAAAAGTTAAAGAGAAAAAACTTGTAGAGTGAGTGAATTGTGAAGGTGGAACATATTATTGGTAGGTCAAGGGTCATTGTATGAGTGAGCGTACCCTTCACTACAAAAAGACTAGCCATATTGCATTAATTTGTCATCGCAATTCTCTCTCTCTTCATTCTTTTTCTCTTTCTCTCTCTAACAACTCTATAATTTGTACTCTCTTCTACAATATTCTCCAGTAAACATTCATTCCACTATAATAAAAATAACAAACTCAACAATGACACAAACAACCGCAACAACAACCACAAGTTGTTGCAACTCCTCCACCTCTTCCAATTCTTCAGATTCAACCCAAAAGCAAAGCCCAACAAAAAAGCCCAAACTAGAGAACAAACACCCAACCTACCACGGTGTTCGGAAACGCAATTGGGGTAAATGGGTATCAGAAATTCGCGAACCAAGAAAGAAATCACGAATTTGGCTTGGAACATTCTCAACACCAGAAATGGCAGCAAGAGCACACGATGTAGCAGCTTTAACAATTAAAGGAAAAACCGCAATTCTTAATTTTCCAAATATAGCTGAAATGTTACCTAGACCTGCCACGTCAGCACCACGTGACATTCAAGCTGCTGCAACTGCTGCTGCTTCTATGGTTAATTTGGACCCACCTTCCGTGCACGTGACTTCTACTACTCCTTCTTGTTCTGACTCTGAAGAAGAACTTGGTCAGATTGTTGAACTTCCTAGAATTGTAGAAGGTGAAGATGACTCGGTTGACTCGGCTGCTGAGTTTGTCTTGCTTGACTCGGTTGATACTTATGGTAATTGGGTTTGTCCAGCTACACCGATTGGTTTTGAAGGAATTGAATTCTATGCCACTTTTTCTGATGAGTTTTTGTTACCCTTATGGGATTGAAATAATGGGTTGTTTTCAATTTCAACAAATTTGCCACTTTTGGAACATTAATTTTAAATTGCCATTGCGACCCAATGTCAAATACAGAGGATACAATTGAGATTGCACATGTGATATTGTTGTCCCATTTAATACTGTAATATTTTAGTGTACACTGTACTTTCATACATTATTACTTATGATCTTAGGTAACTATAATTGGAATTTGAACCTTTTCTTTTTGCCCTGCATACTCTTTTGATGGCTTCCTCTTTTTCTTTTTTTGGTGAAGGGTGATGACTGCCTCTGTTTATTAGAAACGTACAGTGTCAATGTAAATAAGTGTCTGCCACATTTAATAAAAATATTTAATTTTTATATTGTCTCAATAAATAAGTTTTATATTGCCATTTATAATCATTACATCATTAAATTTTCTTATATTATTTATAATTACTTCTAAAATTATTTATATAATTAGTAGTGATATGCTCAGTTGGTCACAGTGTAAGTTTTTGTTATGCTAAAGATGCAATAAAACTTTAAGACTAAAAGTTTCTTTTAGTCTCTAAGAAATTTATAAAAAAATTAATTTAGTTATTCAAAAATATAAAAACACTTGTTTGTCTATATAAAAAATAAATTAGGGCAAATAAATTTATTGATTTTTTTTTTCTAGCTGTCTCATGAACCGTCAATTTGATTATATCACATGTACTTTCTATAAAAAAAAGACAATTAAATCATTGATAATAATTAAAAATAAACCACAAAGATTAAATGAACAAACTTAGAGTCTATATCAAAGACTTAATTGATATTTTTTTATTATTGTCAAATGACCTAATTATTTTATTTTATAGAAATTATATGTAGAATAATCAAGCTGATGAATTGTCGAACAAGTTAACAAAAAAAAACTGAATTTTCTAATTGTAGATCATATAAAGACTAATTGAATTTATTCTTTTTATAACTAATTTTTTATTTTACTTTTGTTAATGATTAAATTAAATATTTCAAAATTCTAAAAGTTCAATCAAACTTTAAATAAAATACTGCGATGAACTTAAAACGATTAAATTATTGGATATTTCTTTTTTTTTTCTTTCAAATATATTTTGCTTTCCTATAATTAAAAAATGATATTTTTCTGCAGTTAGTAGCAAGTAACTATTAGCTAGATAGAAGTGATGATCTGAAAGTGGTGAAATGAGTGTGCACTTTATAGTTTATACTTAATAGAAAAAGTTTTGTAAGTTATTTTAAACATGTTTGGTTTAATAGTATATAATATGATAAGATGCGTCATTAAATTTTTAATATTTAATTACGGATGAAAATAGTTCGACAATAAATTATGATAAATTTTTTCAAGTTGAGGACGAAATTTAGCAAAATCGGTATATTGGACGAGCTATAAGTTTTTAAGCATAATAAATCGGTGTATTTAAATAAATATAAACATATTACAATAATATTTGTGTTGTGATGACAGTGATAATATGTTAAAATTATGCTTACTCTTACCAAAACTTAAGCATGGTTTTATCTAAAAATTTATGAAGTATTAAATTTTGAAAGACTTGCGTCCTTAAATTTTGTCATGTATATTAGTCCTTAAGTTTACTTTTATCGAGACCGTTTGATAAAAGGTTGAATTAATAATATTTTAATTATTTTTTAATTAAAATTTGTACTTTAAATTTCAAGTTTTGATCAAATAATTATGAGGTGTGCAAGTACATAGTCACTAAATTTTGAATGCACACAACTCAGATCCATCAAATACATTTTTCAAATGCTCTAATAGGCTATAATAAGAAATTAGATCTAAAAGAGTACAGTTTTACTCAATAACTCTAAAAACATATTTTACCACTTTATTTTAAAAATTAAAAATCCCTTAACAATTAGGAAACTTGACATTCTACTCATGGAAGGTTTTCCGATCAAAACGTTGGAAAAAAAAATTAATATCAACAAATTTATTTTAAATTTTTTAAAATATAAATGTATCTAGAAAAATTTACTCAAACTTTTTACATAATTAAAAATTGGGGATGAAATTGGTTGGGGAGTTCGAGAGATCCCAACTTAGAATTGGCTAAACAAGGATTCATAAAAAATTTGGAAATCACATCTCAACTCAAAACTTTAAGATATTAAGATATTAGATGTATGCATCATTCTTCTTATATATTCAATACAACTTCTATTTCTGATTAATGTATAACTAACTATTTATAATTGAATTTCCAATAAAATTATCTAATATATCACATAAATTTAAAAACTAAATCAACGTTAAAACATAAAGAACAGTCTAACAACCTGTAAAAAGTATATTACTTTAGTTAAATTAAAAAACTGATAAAAGAACACGTGATTATGTGTTCAATGCTTTTAAAAAATATAGAAAATCAAATTAATTATTGTTTAAATACTATCATATCAACTTCTTTATAAAATAATTCTAAATTTTAAAACTATTATGAATGATACGATAATATCTAATAATTTTATACTTTTTACTTAACTCTATCCAAGACATATATGATTACTGATGATTTTTTCGATATATAGACTAATTTAATATATATTAGTATATTTAGTTTTTAAATTAATAATTAAATAATTTTATTTTAAAAAAAATAATTTTTATCATTTATATAATTAATAACTAAATATTATTTATCAAATGTGTCAGTTAAATAAAAATTAATTTTTTTAAGTTTTTTTATTACTTATAATAGTTAATATCAAATATTTTTATGATAAAATATAAAAAATGAATATAATATTTTTAAACAACGACATTATATTTTTTTTAAAATATAAAAATATATATATTTTTAATTTATAAAAATAATTATTAATTTCATTTTATTCAAATATATCAAAATCATTTACAAAAGAAAGGGACGCCGTATCATTTATCAATGATGACAATTGCAATAGAAGTGGTAACATCATCATAATTGTAAACAATAGCAAAACTTGTAGCCACTTTTACTTATAGTGTTTTTTTGGAAAGGTATCACGACAACTACTGACGTTTTGTACAAATGCTACAACTTTTAGCTTCATTTGCCGCACGTGTAGAGGCTTGTTACCAAACCTATGCTAAATTATAAGCACTTATATGAATTTTCTTCTTAACTACAAAATCTCTCAACTTTTTCTTTTTAAATTCAAAAAATATACGGTAGTTACCACACAGTTTAGACCCTTAAATCACCGTAATACAATAATGTTTCTATGTGGGGTGATTTTTTTAAACTAAAAATTTATTTAAAAAAATTAAACCAAGAGACATAAACATAATTTACAAAGAAAAAGATAAAAAAAATTATTTAATCGCGTAAATTTTTTAATTCTTCAACTAAAATTATATATTATATTTTCTTTTTACATATTTTTTTAAACAAAAATTACTTTTGAAAAAAGTTTATATACACGATAAAATGATTCTTGAAATCGTTAATAATAATTGTTTTCTCTTTTTTTTTTTTACAATATCTCTAAATCTCTGATATTTAAATTATACAGTAGTATAGTTAAAATGCACAAAATAATAATATCTCTTTTTGTACAAAAATAAGCGCAAAAGCCAAAAGGTAATACAATTACGAAGACACGCTTTGTCTTTGTCAAATTAGTTGTTGTGACCAATTTAAACATTAATATGTTGATATAAGCATTATTGTTTCTACTAGGTATTTTTTAATCAATAAGTATTTTTTTTATGAAATTGCTTTTTTTTACATGTTTTTTAAAGAGTACAACAACAAAATTCAATCACACTTAATGTAGAAAAGATAAGCTGCACATGTTTGAACTTCACTCCAACATATAAAATGTTCATACAATCTGATATTATCTCGGCTGTATTTACGAGTTTTGTTGATGATGGATTCTTGTAGACCTTTTAAAGGTGCAATTGTCAATATTTGTTGATAGAGTAAATAAGTAAATTAATAATTGAAATTATAAGTTAGTTATATTAATTTTTGAATTTTATGAATTGCCAAATAAATTAAATTATTAAATATCAGTTGAAATAGTTTTTCCTTAAATTTTTACCTTAATGAAATTTTGATGTGCCAATCCAATTAAATATGTGACTTATCAACATTTATATCATATAAATGTTAGTTCTTCTTCGATGACAAATTTGTGTTTAGATAAGTCAAATATTTTATTAATATATCACAACGTAATTTCTAATTTTAAAAATTAATTTTTTTTTAATTACGATTTTAAATTTATATATATATATATATATATATATATATATATTTGACAATTTATAAAATTCAAAAATTATTAATAATTAATACTATGTTATAATTTTAATGACTAATTTGCCTAGAGTAATTTATATATATATGTCCGTTGTTGCGTACTTATGTCATCTTCCACTATCAATTTAATGATTCAGCTCCTCTTATTTATCTCTTGATAGCTTATACAACAAAGTATGGTAACATCAATTGATTAATTAGCGTGTTAAGACACTCACACATCTCTTCATTTTCGTAACTAACTGCTTAATTATACAATCACTTGTCTCAACTCTCGTTATTTGACTTTGGCGTACCGTTTTAATTATTATTACACGTTTTATTTTATGGATTTTATTATTTAGCTGAAAAGGGGTCAAACAGCAAAAAAAAAAAAAGGGAAAGAATAAAGGGAAAAAAGCATTGTCAAGATTCAAAAGAAAAATCTTCCATAAATAAATAAATCTCATAACACCTTAGGAGAAGAAAATAATATAGTAAGAGATTGCCTTTGGAATTAATTATACCGTTGTAAGGTGAGGAAGACATTTATTTTTATTAAAACAAAAAAGAAAATATGAGGAGGGAATTATACCGTTGTAAGGCTTTGAATATTCATTGACAATGTCTTAAGAGATACGTTGTTCCAATGTTTTCAAATTCTTTAAGATGGTACGTACATAGTAGGTATATCTCTATTCTACAACAAGTATTTTTTGTGGGATACAAAAACATCTTAAAATAACTAAAAGAAATTTACTTTTAAAATTAATATTTAGCATTGAATATGACATATTCGTATGTATTACAAATTTAATTTTTGTTATTGTCATTTAAAAGATAAATATAAATTCATTTATATGTTTTTAATAAATCATAAAGTTTTATTATTTTAAATTGAGACACCACACCTCACTCTAAAATTTCTATATTAAACAAAAAAATTAAACATTATTATAAATTATGCACATACTAGACAATTGAGTCGAGGTAGATCATATACCAAAAATACTCATTTCAAGAGGTTTATCGTTGGTTAACTTAGTTTAGATTCAAATTCTAGACTACGACTAAGCAGAAGAGATTCTTACGATTTCATTCAAATGCCCCGATGAGTCTAACATGTGCTCAAATATAATGTAGTCAAACTCTTAACCACCTAGCCTAGTATACGAATTTAGTTGTTTAATTTTATTTGATTTTAAGCGATGACGAGGCATTCAATGTTACGTAGTAGTTTTGCACTTGTAAATGTTGTAACTTTATGATGTGATTGACATTTTTCATAAACCAAATTCACAATTTAATTAATTATTAGGTTTTTGTTGGAAATGATGATGCTTTAATGGAAGTTTATTGGAACTAATGATGACATTTATGAGAATTAGTGTTGTTGGGAATTGAAAAAATGAAGAAGTCCGACATAGGAGGGATTGAGGTATATAAGGTGGAAGTATGATACATGGGGTGTGTCCCAAGAGGTACCACAATTTTGTGAAAAATGGAGAACGCAAACAATATTGACCACCACATGCGCGCCGCCGTCCGGCTCGGCCAAGGCCTACACGTTTGTGGTCAAACAAATCATGACACACGTTTCTGTGGTCAAATTCTAAATCAAAGCACACGTTTAGTGAATCAGATCTAATGGATCACATTGATAGTCATTCGAATGCTATAGTCCGCGACTGTCGATGATATAAATTTTTTTTTTTTTTTAAGTTTTTTGAAATTCAAAAATAACATTAAGCAATAACGAGATATTCAGTATTACGTAACACTTTCGTACTTATAAATGATGTAACTTTATGATGTGATTGACATTTTTCATAAACCACATTCACAATTTAATTAATTATTGTGTCTTTGTTTGAATTCGGTATCCCATAATTTATACCTTTTTAAGAACTAAATTGAAATAATGAATCTTCATTAGAGTTGTAGCTTTATCTTTCACTTTTGAATAGGAATTGGTTTGACCCTAATCCAATACGTACAACTCTAGATATACTCACCAGAAGCAATACAACACAAGAACCTATTGTGACGCAATAACTGAAACTCCTATTAGATTTTAATCATCATTAGAATTATAATTAGCTTAAAGCTATTGCTACCAATATTATAGAGTTTTCTCTTAACTTTCCAACTCCACAAAAAACCCCCACAATCTGACACATGCATGTCATGTAACGGTGAAAACAATATAGTGATGTAGTTGTCAAAATGATATTTATCCAGTAGGACTGTTAGTTTAATTGATTAATGCGGTCAAAACTGCATATTTTGTCTAATTTTGTATTTTAAATCAATCTTAAAATTCACTTATATGTAGGGACCCAATTTTAACTACCTTTACTAACTAAGGTTGACTATCGTCTGTCCTGTTGGAACAATGGAGAATGTACATATCTTATAATATCAAGTTCATTTCTATTTATGTCACAGTTTCATCCAGATAAATATTCTCAATTCTTGTTTTGAATTTGATCGATAAGAATATCTTTTGCTAGTCTTGTTTAAGATCGATAATTATTTCTGTTTCTTATTAATCACATGTGAGCCATTATTCTTGAAGTTAGAATCAAATTAAGAGTCTTTAATCACATGACATTGGCTTACTATTTAATTACGTCATATCTTTCTTATATATTCAAATTTATTTTAGAGTTAAATAGATTTTTAAACAGTAAATTTTTTTAATTTTAGTCTCTATAAAAATATTATATTTTTAGCTCTTACAAAACTATCATGAAAATAATTTGTCTATATTAAAACGTTAACATGTTTTTTTAATAATTTTTGTTTTAAATGCATATTACAACATTATTAAAAAAATCTACAAACAATGATCTCAAAATTCTTTTTCTTTATTCATATTTTCGTGAATTTTATCTTGATTTTATAGCGTTTAAGATTTTAAATTTACTTCATCACATGGTAAAAAAATTTAGATTTTTGTAAAACAATTTTTAAAATATTCTATATATACTTACAAAAAAAATCATTCGAACATTTAAAAGTTAAATAACAATTAAATATTTTTTTGTACTAGCATGGACTAAAATAGTTTGTGTGATATTTTTATTAAGATTTGAACTTAAAGTTTAAAGAAGACATATAGTCTGGTTAAATTTCGTGTAGTGTTGTTCATTTGACTTTAGTGACTAAACTAAATTGAATTGATATTTTTGTAAACTCTCTTGTATTAATATTTGATTTTTTTTTTTAGAAAATGAAAGAGACAAACCCCAAGAAACAAAATTATAAACCCTTAGGGAAGGCAGCCAAACTCATGTCAACCAACACGGTGTGGGAGTAGAAATCAAGAATTAGATAAAAAAAATATGATCATTTTGAGAGGAAGAAGGACCAAAATTAGAAAGAGAAAAAAAGTGTTTATTATTTAGTTGATTGGCTTCACGTTTGATATGAGATAGTCTAAAGTGATTCATAAATAGACATTGCAACTTGAGAATCTGATTAGATATTTATTTTTTAAAACCCTATAGAAAAGACCAGCTCCAAAACATTATATATAGTCTAAAATTTTATAACTGAGATCGTACATACCCTTAAGACATAAAAATAGCCAAAATGATCACAAATCACTCCTCCACAAAAGTTATCGTACCATTTGAATTTTGAATTGTGTAGATCTTCAACCATCCCATCAATAATATCAAACAAATCAATGTTTCTTTCTGTTTTTTATGTTTTAATAATTGGACAAAATAGACAATTGATCTTAATTGTAAACTATTAATAATAATAATAACTATTTTGATTATTTGATTTATAGATAATTAAATAAAAAGTTTAATATAGGAAGGACACGTATAGTGTCAACACACTCGGTATATCAAAATAACAATAACAATATAGTTTTCTATATCTTTTCCAAAATAAAAATAATTTATACTCGATAAATAATATTTAAATTTTGACTAAAATAATTTTTAATAAAATTTTATATAAATTTGAGCAAAACTTCAAATTATTAAAGTAACATTTTCTTGTCAAATAATTAAACTAAATAAAATAATTCATTTTTGTGTGTTAGAATATAGACATTCACAATATGGTATAGCTCGATTGGTTCAATTAAATAATAATTGTGGGCCTTGAGAATGACAAGTTATTCATAATTTTAGGTTGGATGTCATTTACATATATTAAAAACAAAATGTATATTAAAATAGAAATATTTAAAGTAAAATGAGTCAAACATACATAAACGCCCATGCCCTAATGGGCGTGATTTTTTTTTTCTTTTCTCTTTTTATCATTCAATGATAATACTTTTTTTTTTAATCATTTTTTCTCTTTTATCATTCTATAATATTACCCTTCTTTTTTTTTTATTTATCATTTTTTCTCTTTTACCATTCTACAATATTACCCTTCTTTTTTTTTAATCATTTTTTCTCTTTTATTATTCTAAAATATTACCCTTCATATTTTTGTTATTAAATGAATGCGTTATATTACCCTTATTTTTAAAAGATATGTTGTTCTTGAATAATCTTATTGCTGTTGATATACTATAATTTATATTCCGATTAATTTTCAACAATAATGGGTAATAGGTCTAATAGTTCATCTCCTCCCTCTAAGTCCACTAATAAACTATAGTTGCTTTTGTGAAAACAAAAGCTAGCTAGACTAATGGCCAATTTAACAAGTTGATGTGGGACAAGAAATTTTCTGAATGATTAATGCATGCTAGCTAGCTAGAATGATTGAGTCAAAAAAATAATATACATAGCTATAATGAAGAGACAAGGATTGTCAGGAAAAATATGACTTTCCATTTTGGACTGTGTGTCTTCTTTAGGAAAATTATAAATCAAATTTGGATTGTACTGCTTATCACAATCATGATTATACATTTTACTTGGGTTGCTTTATTAAATCTATTAGAATCCATTTGTATTTTTCTAGGATTTACATCCTACATTTGAACAAATCGAATACTAACAATAGATATGAAACTAAACTATTTAATTTAATGATTAAATTCAAATATTATTTAAATTATACGATTACTTGAGAAAACTAAAATGAAAGGGACTGTTCAAAGAAGCATTTGTTTTTAGGAATAATAGCAGCATATATAGTTCACCAAAGCAAGAATGATGAGTGATTCACGGGGCTTTCAAAAATCCAAAGTTTGAAAGAAAACAAATTTCCCTTACATGTATATATATGGTGTGTAAACATGTTTTTTATTTCTTTCAAATTTACACCACCGAATAATTAATTTTAGCCTTTTAATTTTTTTTTTTTTTTAGTTTTTACTATTTTGGATTTAAAGTAATGAAATAGATTAATTCTACGAAATTTCATACAAAAATAACTAAGATTTAATTAAATGATTAATGAACTTTAAAAAATAGAACTTGAATTTAAACTTTAATCGAAATAATTTTAATCAAATTTGATTACCACTCGATTATATTCTAGATTATCAAGGCTATATGCCCTAAGAAACTGATATTTAACACGCAAAATACTTCCATATAAAAGTAATATTTTATCACACTACAAAGTAAATTGTGGAGTTCTTGATAAAAATTTATTACAATCCTTGGGATTGGGTATCTTTAAGGGTATACAATTAACTAGTTAACAAAGATAAACATTTCATTATCCTAAGTTTTTTAGTTTTTTACTCTAAACTTTTTTTTAATCGAAATGATACTAATTTATAATTGTATTTTGATAGAATTTAAACTTAGTATTTATGAGCCAAATATATAAAAAGAAAAAAAAAAACATCAAACATGACTTCCAACATTAACATTATTAATTTTTTGAAGTACTAAATCATATAAGACTCTTCCTTCACATACCACATGCAATTAAATAAAATATACTCTAAACTTAAGTTTGTGTCTAAAATATACGTTCTATATTTTTGAACAAACTCAGCAATTTATATTCAAATATATCAGTGGCATGCTTTTAATTTAATTATTTCTGATCTCTCAAAAAAAATATTTTAATTCTAACCGTATTACATGTCAATTTGAGTGTTGACTTAGTTATCTTATTGCTTATATTATATATTTAATTATAAACAATTTTCCCATCTTTTTTATAAAAAAATAAAAGAACTAATATTATTTTCTAATGTAACAAGTGCATTATGGAATTGGAGTGGTTTCTTTTATAGTTTTGGTCTAGAACCATGGTATAATGTTTTCTTTGAAAACCGTCTATATGAAGATGATCAAGGATATGATATGAAAACAAAATGAAATGACAATTGTGTGTCGTAATGTTAAATAATGCCAGAGAATATTTGCATTGTGTAAAACCAAATCATAAGGGTGTTTTTGGCTTTTGTGATGTATTTAAAGGGTAGAACCGACATATAGTTGTGATGTGAGTTTGAATAATTCTTCTAGTTGGAAGCAACGGTTCATAGTCTTGTGATTTTTGCAATGATTGTAAGAACAACGGTTCGGGTTGTAATTGGCAAATACGTAGAAATCATGTATTTCTTTATAGTCCAACTAAAGAGAAATATGTACAATATGAGTATTATCTAATAAATTACAAATGCTAAAAATAAAATAAAATAAAATATTAATTAATTTTATGAGTGACGACTAGAGGTGAGGTGGTTGACAAAAAAACATATTATTAATTTCAATAACTTAAAAGGTTCTTAGTTTGGACACTAATTTGAAGTTGTACAATTTGAGTGCTTATTTTATTAACAAAACATAACATATGTTATAAGGATCAATTTGACTATATAACTTTTGTCAAAAAATAAATTTGACTATATAACTAGATAAACTGTCAAAAAATAAAACTAATATACTAATTTGACTACTTTCAGTAATCCGATGGTTTTTTGTTGCGATTAATATTAAAAAAAAGTGTAGGAAAACATTTTGTAAGTGAAAAGGATAAAAGGGAGATTTAAACAAAATGTGGGGTATGAAAAGAAAATGAAGGGGTGTGCGAAATTTTTTTCTTTAATTTAGTCCAAAAGCATTTATCCAAAAAATCCCAACTCGCTTGTTAGTTCATACAGTAAAGCCCAACTCATTTGTTAAATTGTTAGTCCATACAAATGCATAAGACAAGAGAGTTATTGCCCAACCCAATAATCCTACCTCACAATATTGAGTACAATTATAGAGTCAAATAAGTAAATCTTAATCCTAAATGAAAAAACTAATAATTGATATTCCAACACATAACGTTAATATTTAATAATTGAAAAAACTATGATTGTAATTAATTATACACGTAACATTAACCACTATAAATTTTTTTTTGTCATTAATCAACATTAGATACTTTAATCTTTAAAAATAATGATTCATTTTACGGTTGATTTCTATTTTGGTGTACTCGTAAGTTTTTGTCTTTTAATGAAGTAGAGGTATTAGCAACACACTATATAACACATATTTCAACACATTTACTACTATTAGATGAAACTATGGACCAAATTTATTTGGGACGCACAAAATTTAGTACGATTTATATCAATTTCAACTAATAAAAAAAAATGTATTGAAATATGTGTTAAAAAAAATGTATTTTTAACATTATTTTAATTGAAATGTCCAAGTCATAGATGTGTGTATTGACTTGTTAATCTTACCTAACTTTAAACGCATTCAATTTTGCACTATCGTGGAAAATCCAGCTATCGAGTTCCATATGCTGCTTTTTAATAATATATCTGGATCTTGCATGCCTAAAAATATTTGCTTGGTCGATTTAGTTTTCCTTTTTCTTTTTTGCTTTTGACCCTCTATTGTACTAAAAAAAAGTTATTCACTTTAGAGGTACCAAATCCAAAATTAAGATAACAGTAACAATGTTCAATTGATAGATAAAAAATGCAATTAAAACAAAACATTATAGTTTGGATTCCTGAGTAAGATTGCTCATTAAAATAATACTGCTTCTTGATACAAAACATTCACAAATGACAAGCCTTCACAAATGCAGGTCAATGAGCTTATAGAGACACAACATTTATAACATGTCAAAAAGAACATATTGGTTTGAAAACTATATATATATAACATTGACTACAAGGTAGTAATCAAAGGATAGGGATCATATTGTAAAGAAACTCAGTGTTGGGAGAGCCATATTACATCATGGATAGAAGATGTTGCAAGCAAAAAACAGCTTATGAAAGTGAAGGCTATTGAGATGGCAACATGGTCACAAAATTTGTCCAAAGGTTTGCAAAAATTTGGAAGAGGTGTATGTCTAATTCCTGTGCGGTTCAGATTTGTTACACCAGATGAAGCAGATCCAGCACTCATCAATGCATAAGTAAATACCTGCATTTTTACCACAAAAGTAACACTTATTATTTGAAATTCTAAAAACGATCGACAACACTTCTCAAAAGTACAAGTTTGAAGCTACGCTATTTAGAACAAAAAAATCAATATATGTAAAACTGTATGTACCTGATCCCCAGCAAAAATAACCCATGCGTGATTCCTAGAAGGAATCACAGAAGAGGCCCTAACAAATCTTGACGTTCCAATGAGTAGTTGCAACAAAGAGTGAACTGCAACTGCTGCACAAACCCCAACAAGATATCTGCCCAATACCAAAAATCAATAAACTTTGTTTTTAAGAGTATAAAAATTAAATTAATTATTAAAAATTATGTCATTAAAATTAACGGTTTCAATTTCAACAATTTTAAACTATTAATTTTAATGATATTGGCCGTTGTAAAAAATGAATGATTAAAAATTATATCATTGGCATTGTGGTCAAAATTGTACTACGTGCAAAGAATATTTAGTTTTCCGTTGTAGCTCAAAAAACGTCACATAAAGTAAGTTGGAAGTTCAAAATATTACCAAAATCTAGAAAGAAAGATGAAGCAAAGAAAGAAACAAAAAGAAAGATAAGAAAAAAGAAGTTGAAAGAGAAAGATAGATTGAGAGAAAATAAAAAATAGGAGAAAATTCCATCACGGGCTTATAACTGTTCATTCAAATGTGATGAGTGACTTTTCACACACCGTCACGGCCCCCACTTTTTACTGTCAAATTTGTCCATAACCCTAATTCTTAATTCTAAATATTGTTCACAACTAATATAATAAAACTACTAATAATATATAAAATAATTAAACCTAATTGCCAAAAAAATACCTCATAGAGAAGTTAATGTAGTAAATTAACCAGTTGTTAATTTAATTAGAGAGTAGAGTTAATCCCATTAATTATTTTAAATCCTAAAACTAGTAAATTCAATTAAAATTTATACTTGGAAATTGCCATTTTCTTAATTTAATTTGAACAACTCTACAAATTAGCATTTAAAAATGCAAGAATAAAAGAAAACATAAAAATAAAGAAAGGAAAAGGAATGAGGAATGAGGAATGAGGAAAATTACTGGTAAGAGTGAGAGAAAGACCATTTGGAGTGAACAGGTAAGAGAAAGCCATAGATAGAAACAGAGCTGTTCTGTTTTGCAGTGATCATTAGTGAGATTGAAACAACAGAGCTTGCCATGCACAGTACTCGAAGAATAAGCTGCAAGGCTTCTGTTCTCCGGCGCCGACTTGTTTCCACGGCGGCTCCGACGAGGGGGCCACTCATTGTACCACTGGTTTCTAGAGATGATGTTTTGATCTGCTCATCAGTCACCATCTCGTGAATAAAAAAAGCTTATGCTATGTGTGTGTGTGTGTGTGATGTGTGAAATGAAAGAGTGAGTGAGAGAAAGTTAGAGAGAGACGGTGGAATTGGTGTCTATTGATGTTGCCATGGGATTGATTGGGAGCTTACTCTTCTTATTGTTTTTTTGTACCTATTTTTATAGAGATCGAGAGTTACTTTTACAATAATAAAGTAAATATTATAAAATAATTTTACACGAATGTTTAATAAAAATCGATTATGTTGTCTATTTTTTTAATTTACAATAGTGAAGTATATATTATAAAATTATTTTACACGGATGCTTCATAAAAATCTATTCTGTTGTCACATCTCTTGATTTTTAAAATGATAGTTACTAGTTAAATAATAAGTTTTCATAAATTAATTTGATTGAGTGATTAATTTATTATTTTATTAGTTTAATGTATTTTTGGATTTATTTGTTACGTGGATTTCACTTCAGTTAAAATGTACATGGGGTAAGAATGATTTGGTTTCTATTTATTTGTCAAAGAAATAACATTAACGATTAAAATTGAAATTGATTAAGATATAAAAAACTAATTTATATTTAAAATTTAATAAGAACAAAATTTAAGAGATTCAAATTTAAAAGAAATTAAAAATATATTTAATCTAATAAAAGATATATTAAGATTAGGTATAAATTTTTCAATTATTTTTTTAAAAAAGTACAAGTATGATTTTAGTTCGTTCAAATATTTATAATTAATTTTGTTCTATATTTATAAAAAAATCTTCATATTTTAGTACATCAAAAACAGTTTTAAAATTTCCATTATTGGAGGAGTCTAAAGAACTATTTTTAAGTAATAATGAGTCATAAACTTGATTGGAATAAAGAATAGTGAGGGTTTTAAAATTCGATGGTACTAGTTATTAGTATATGTTTAGGCTATCAAGAGAGAGTTGAAAATTTGATTTTTCAAATTAGACAGTAATTTTTTATGACTTTCACTTATCTTTAACTTAATTTATTCGACAAACAATATTCGATCATCACACTTACTATAATACTAACAATTATTAACAATCTCCAACCCTATTTATCAGCCTTGCAAGGGATGAAGGTAGGTTCAATGGTTGGTATAAATTATGAGGGATCAATCATCTCTAGAGCTATTATAGAAGTGTTGGGTTGTTTAATGTGTTTCACGGAGATATACACATATTTGTAACTAGCAGGCATGAACTAATTTGTTTAATCTTTTCCCAACCTTTCTAGCTAATGCTTTAGGAGTATTCTTTTTGAAGAATTAATTTTTTTGATGTTTTATTTTCTTTTATCATTTTCTCATGTAACAAAAAAAAATTACCTTCACAAACTTGAAAAACTTTAATTTTATCTATCACTTAAAAATAGGGTTAAGATGAGCAAAATATTTTTGGACATGTTTCGCTATTAGTCATATGTTGACCCATTTTAATTTTAATTTGTTGTATTTCAACAATTAGTGCTGCACCTCTACATAATATATATTTACCAAAAAAAAATTCACATCAACCCTACTCACTCTTCTACTTTTACTGTTATAAAGACATATTATATTCCTATGTTAGACCAAAAAAAAATTAAAAATGGATGTCGTAAAAGTGATTTTTAATATATATGTATATATATATATATATTTATTAAGGTTTGTTTCTTTCAGATTTTTTTATGAAAAGTTTTATTTTTTTAAACAAAAAATTATTTTATAGAATTTAAAAAGTTAAAAATAATAATTTATGCATTTGTCTCTTCCGTTAAATGAGAGAGAGAAAATTAAACACAATTGAAAAACACTTAACTTAATTTATTAAGGATAGTAAATGATGCAATTACTTTTATTTTATTTTGAAAAGTCCAAATTACCATAAATTAATTTTTAATAAGTTTTTATATATCAATTTAAATCAATTTATTAGTTGCGTTATTTTTTTCACGCAGAGACCATTTTGTCTATTTCTACCGGTGAATTTTATTTTTTATTTTTTTTTTTATATTATTTTTTTTCTTCAAGTTATATGTGTTCATTTATTGATTTTCTAGGAGTATTCAATTACATTGATCAAATTTAAAATATGTCTACAAAATTATTATTGTAATTTAAAAAAAAAATCGGTTTTACAAACTTATATACTGTTAAAAATCATTTTTATAATAATAAACAAATAAAAGTTAAAAAATCAATTTTTTTTAATCTCTAAAAAATAATTTTTAAATTATTTAAAACCTTAAAAACCCATATTTCTTAAAATTATGAAGTTTACATTTTTCTTAAAAACCGTAAATTATGAAGTCAAACAAAAGCACCCGTATTTCTTAACAACCTTAAATTATGAAGTTTACATTTTTCAGGATAAATATAAAGAATAAAATTATGAAAACCGTAAATTATGATAAAGTTTGCACTTCTAATTGTTGGATCTTTCTACTATATTGGCATATTTAGAAAACTCTTTCTGTTATTGGACCTCAACCAGATCAAATATCAAATTTTATTTCTATTTATTCATTAAATAACAGAAAATAAAAATGAAATACAAAAAGAAAATAGTGCTAAAAGTGAATTTCATATGACAAAAAGGTTAATTATTTTCAGAAGTGCTTTATCTATAAATTTTATACCAAAAATAACTTGTGAAAATATTTCTTGAGTCATATATTTTCTAAAAATGTTACATTACAAGTCTAAATATTTTCATCAAATGAACGACGAATCATTTGGAAATTTGAATTTGAATATTAGCCGAAAGGATTTACGTATCCCTCGACTGAAATTCAAATTGTTAAGATCTCATTCCTTTGAGAACTAGAAGATTTAGAAGAAAAAAAATAATATTTGCATTATGATATATAAATATTTTATAATATTAGCACCATGAAATTGAGTCCCATTAACTAAACTTCATTAAGATAGGCCCATTGTCTAACAACGCAATAAGGCCTAGAATGGTATCCCATCCACTAATGTTAGGAAAAACAAAACAAAAGCCTTGTCTAGAAAAATATAAAAGAACAAAAAAAAGATGAACTTAATGGGACAACCAGAAAAATATAG
Source organism: Cicer judaicum (assembly GCA_037974835.1). Classification (NCBI taxonomy): domain Eukaryota; kingdom Viridiplantae; phylum Streptophyta; class Magnoliopsida; order Fabales; family Fabaceae; genus Cicer; species Cicer judaicum. The sequence continues at coordinate 2,613,469 of JBBPBS010001102.1, forward strand.
TTTATTTATAAATTGGCAGATAGCAATATTGGAAGGGAAAAGAAAAGACAGAGAAAGATTTCTTTTGATTTTAAAAGAGTCTAATAACGAAATTCACATCAATATATCAAATATTTTAATAACTATTATATAAAATATACGTGGAAATTTTTTTAAAATAAAATATTTATTAAAGAAAACATAAAAAAGTACAATGCCACAATCAAATGGTGCTGATACAGGTTCTTTTACGCCAATAATATGAAAAGGGGTTTGAGTAGAGCATGAACATTGACATTCATAAGGGATAGTCTCTTCCTTCTTAGTGAAATCAATTAACTTCTCAACTTGGCTTTCGTTTTCTTTCATATATGTCACCTCCTTTTTTGGATGCATAATTCCCTTCATTGACATCCATTAATAAATTAACACTATTTCATTATTAAAGATAGATAATAAAGCAACATAATTTTAGTGTTGAGGTTTTTTTTTTTGAGATCTTTTTAATAATTAAAATTTTTGTCTCCTCCAACATATGGGTTGGGGTTAATAATTTGTGGTTTTGTCCAATTGACAGCTCACAAGTTTTGTGGATTTAGTGGGCCTATACACCCCTTCTTTTTCAAACAAAATTTTGATTTTTTTTTTTAAATTTTACCAATATTTTTTTTTCAATAAAAAATGATTTACAATTTTTTTTTTGAAAATTTTTTAAGAAAAAATATTTTTTTAATTTTTTCCAATATTTTATCTGAAAAAATAAATTTCGAAAATTTTTCAATAAAAAAAATTCAAAACTAACAAAATATTGGAGAACCTATAAACCATCTGCTTTAAGTTCAATAAAATAATAAGTCGAAACTTAAAATAATTATTTTAATAAAGACCTAATAATTTTTGTAAAGAGAATCTTAAAGTTTGGAGTTTTTTGACAACTCTAAAATCAATAGACATACGGTATAAGATTTTATATATGGTTTACTTCTGGTTAAAGGAACTCCCAATAATTAGAAGGAGGGCTCTACGTGGGTCGGGGTTGAAATTTGGTCAAAATTGAATTCAAAATTTGTTGAGAATACCGAATTTTTTTGGTTGGATAAAAGGCTCATTTATGGGTTGAGTTTGGGTTACCCACATTGTTTTTATAATTTAATTGTTAACAATAGATCGTCGTATTTTTTCTACAAAAATGACGATCTTAATTTCCTTAAAAATATAATGTAATCTAATTTCACTGCTTTATCATCAACAAATATCTATTAATATACAATTAATGAGAATGTCAAAATCATAAAATATGTTAATTGCAAAAAATAAATATAATCAAAGTTGTAAGGTTACTAAAATTGTATAAAATACTTGGAAATATCAAAATATCTAAAATGCAATATATTAAAATAACCAAATAATTTGTTGTTCTAACAATGATTAAAATAGTTTGCATGATATTTTTATTAAGATTTGAACTTAAAGTTTAAGGAAGACATATGGTATGGTGCTTTAAATCTTGTATCGGGTTGTTTATTTCACTTTAGTGACCAAACTAAACTTAATTGATATTTTTGTTAATTCTCTTGCATTAATACATGAATCTTTTTCTTTATTCTTTTTAGAAAAGGAAAGGATCAAATCTCAAGAAACAAAATTAAACATTTAGAGAGGACAACCAAACTCGTACCAATTAATACGGTGTAAGAGTAGAAATCAAGAATTACATAAAAAATAAGATCGATCCGAGAGGAAGAAAAATCAAAATTAGAAAAAGTATTTATTACTTACTTGATTAGCTTCACAAACTATTCCATCACAAAATTCCTCATAAATAGACACCACAATTTGAGAATCTGATTTAATATCCATTTTTTAAAACCGTATGAAAAAGAATAGCTCCAAACCATTATACATAATTCAAACATCTATCATTGACATTATTGGCATCTTATAAACCTTTAAGAAATAAAAATAGCCAAAGTAATCACAAACTATTAAATCACAAAATTGTTATATCATTTGAGTTTTAGATTGTACTATATCTATTGTGGTGGACACGTCAACCATTCCATAAATAATGTCAAACAAATCAATATTTCTTTTTTATCTTTTGTGTATTTTATGTTTTAATAATTGGACCAAACAGACAATTGTTCCTAATTGTAAACTATTATTATTATTATGAATAATTATTATTTTGATTTATCAAATTATAATAATTAAATAAAAAGTTTAATATAAGGGAGGACACATATGGTGTCAACACTCAGTACATCAAAATAAAAATATAGTTGTCTATATCTTTTCAAAAATAAAAATAATTTATACTCAATGAATAAATATTCAAATTTTAATTAAAATTTTTAATGAAATTTTATTTATATTTCGGCAAAACTTCAAATTATTTAAAATAACATTTTCTTGAGAATCAAAAAATTAAACTAAATAAAATAGTTCGTTTTTGTGTGTTTGCATATAGAGATTCGCAATATGATATAGCTGGGTTGGTTCAAATAAATAATAATCGTGGCTTGCGAATGCCAAGTTATTCATAATTTTAGCTTAGTTTGGAAATGTCATTTAAATATATTAATAAACACATATATTGTTATATTACAATTATTTTAAACAAAAAGGATATTTTGTATATGAGCGCCCATGGCCTAATGGATAAGGCGCTTGACTTCTAATCAAGCGATTGTGGGTTCGAGTCCCACTGGGCGTGTTATTTTTTTTTCCAATAAATTTAGTCATTTTCTATTTCAATCACATTTTTTATTATTTTTTTTTCCTTCAGTCAAATTCAATAAATTTACTCATTCTCTATTTCAATAACATTTTTTATTTTTGTTTTTATATCAATCATATATAAATTAAATTCAAATATAAATAAGCATGTGTAATGCTAAAATATTATTTTTTATTTGTATTAAAATTAAGAAGTACTTAAAATATAGTTTGAGACCCAGATCAGACTTTGTCCATTCTTTTATGCAGAAAAGGATAATTTTGACACTTAATTTTTCAATATAAACATAAATTAGAAATGTTATTGTTATTGAAAAATATTAATGCTATAATTGTTAGATTAATTAATTAATTAAAGATTGAAAATAATCAATTATCAAAAATTATTATTAATTAGTATTAAGTAATAAATAATGTGTTGAGTTTTTGTTATTGAATGATTGAGTTAAATCATTTTGTCAAATTCAATGAGAGGTATTTCGCTAAATTGTTTAACTGTAAAATCGATATCCTATCAGACAATTAAATCTAACTTTAAAATTATAATCATATGACTTAGATGATAATGAAGATAATTCACTGATATATTATAAACTTAATTTTGGTCTAAAAAAATATAATAAAAAAAATTTGTTATTAATGGAACATCCAGAAAAATATAATTATTTTATAAATTAACAGACAGCAATATTGGAAGAACAAAAAAAGAGTGGGAGAATGAGAATTTTTTCATTTTAAACAAGTCTAATAAGGAAACTCACAACCAACATATCAAATGTTGCAGAAAACCATAAATAAGTACCATGGTACAATCAAAATGGTGCAGAAACGGGCTCTTTTACGCCAATAATATGACATTGGCAATCTTTCTCATAAGGGATAGTCTCTTCCTTCTTAGTGAAATCAATTAACTTCTCAACTTCGCTTTCATTTTCTTTCATATATGTCACCTCCTTTTTTGGATGCATAATTCCCTTCATTGACATCAATTACTAAATTAACACTATTTCATTATTAAAGATAAATAATAAAGCAAAACAATAGATATACGGGTTAGAGTTTTATAAATTAACACTATTTCACTATTTCTAGTTAAAGGAACTGCTATTAATTAGAAGTAGGGGGCTATAAGGCTTAGTTTGTGTTGGAATTTGGTCAAAACCTAATTCAAAATTTGTAAAAAATATGGAATTTATTTGGTAAAAATGTTGTATTTTACAATATTAAATCGAGGCAAACGGTTTATTTATGGGTTGAGTATTAGATGATCCACATTCTTTTTTATAATTTAATTGTTAATGATAAATCATGATATTCTTTCTAAAAAAATGATAATTCTAATTTTTCTAAATAATATAATATAATCTATTTTCACTATTTTATCATCAACTAATATCTATAAATATACGATTAATGAGAATGTTAAAATCATAAAATATTTTTATTAAAAGCATTAATATAACCAAATTAAAAGATTATTAGAATTGTATAAAATGTTTGCAAGTATAAAAATATCTAAAATGCAACTTCCTAAAGTAACTAAATAATATTTAAGACATAAACCATCCGAGTAAAATGAATAAAATGAATTGAGTTTGAGTTGGCCGGATTAGTTGGATTGGCCCAACTTATGTACAATCTTAATTAGAAAAGAAATTTACTTTGTTGCCCTCATATTTAACTTTTACCCTCACAAATTTAAGGAAATGACATTTTCGTCCTCGTATAAACCAAAAAAACTGTTACTATTTAATTTTTTTTTTAGTAATATACATTTTAAAACTTTTGAACTGAAATTTTTTTTAATGTTTTTTGATAGTATATATTTTCAAACTTCTGTATCAAAAAACTTTTTCAATAATTTTTACAAATTTTTTTAAATTAAATATATATTTGACATTTTTAAAATTTTGTGGTGGTATAGATACAAATGTGGGAGTATAGAATAAATTTTTTTAATCAGAATTTTCATTTAAAATTGAAATTTCAACATTTTCAAGTAAAAAGTAAAGTGGATCGTGTTTTAGTGACTCTGGATCACATTTGCAAAATTGATAAGTATCTCATTATTCATTATTGTATCCTTTTTGTTGACTAGACTGATACACATTAAATCAACACAAGGTAGTAATCGAATTACATTTCATATAACAATAAAAATAAAAGCTGCAATTTCGTAAGCCATAGGTATTCTTAACTCTTTTAAATTGTAATAGAATTGTAATATTTTGGCAAAATATAAGAAACTATTATTTTCTAAAATTAAAAAAAATGAATCTAAGGAGCCATTTATAATTTTGTGAAAATATTTCTTGTTTTTATTTTTTTAAGTGTGCATTTATTTTAACTTGATGAAAGATTCTTGAAAATTCTTAAAAATTCATTTTTGAAAATAATTAAAATAATTTTTTGATATTTTTATTATTTATAAAAATGTAAATAATTATTTATTTCAAAAGTCTCCAACCGTATTGACGAGTAAAATTAACATAAATTTTAAGAAATAAAAAAAAAAAACATATTTTTACAAGTTAAACAACCCATAACTAATTTATGGTTGAATAATTTTTCTAAATATATATTTGATAAAATGTAATTTGCTTCGATGATACTAATCAAAATATTTATAAAAAAAATTAGTTTAAAAAGTTGATGACAAATATAAGGAACTTGGTCAAATACTTAAATATATATTATAGGATTCGCTAATGGGTGGCTTAGGAAATCATACCTCAACAAACAGAGCTGATGCTTCACTTGGTTCCAACTTTTGTACTACCTCTGCAGCTAGTTCCTACATGAAACAACAAACATTATCAACATGAAACTCTATAGTCCATTGTTTCGAAATTTGTCAATATTAGAAATGTCTTTTAGCAAAATTGAGCCTCCAAATCAAACCAAATGAATGAGAATGCTTTGTGAAGAGTGATATTATCTACCCTTGCTTGGGTTAGCTCCACTCCACTCAAGGTCCTAGGCTCTAGATCAATGGGGCAACAAGTATTTGCCATGATTTCTAAATAAACCAAAATATGATCACTAGAGAAAATGACTTGATGTAAAGCAATTAAAGCCCATTACATAAGCTATGTCTTTTATAAGTAAATAGATCAATACCAAATATATATATAACAAATATTTTATATATATTTTCAATGTATTCACGGGGTCTTTGGGTCATGGAAAAAAAGTTTGTGGCCATAATAAAATCAAACATAGCAAAAGTGTCTTCACATCCCGTGGCTCAATTTAGGGCAAAGTTTCAATCATGCTTGTGACTTCAAATGCTCTTAATATACTTTAACAGGTTATCTTTGTTTCTAAGTTTACTATTATTTGTTAAAAGAAAAGTCTACTATTATTGGTTGGATTGTGATTTGTGGCCAAAAACAGGAAAAGCAAAGGGTGCACATGCACATCTTCCACAATAGTAGATGTTTCGTCCATTTAACATCAAATAAATATTTCTATTGTGAAGAAAAAATTGTCAATGTTATTGAGAAATGAAGCTATGGAGGGGAATTATCTTCACTTTGTGAGATTTACACAAATAAATTTAAGAATATAATATAAAGTTATTAGTAGGCGTGTGTGTGTGGGGTATTGAATTAGAGGAGGAATTGATGTTTATTAAGTACAAACATTAAAAAAGTTATTAAATGAATAATATGTAAAAGCAACCAAATGAGAGTGTTATTTTATTGATAGTCTAAATATAAGAATTAATTCTTTTCAAATTTCATCGGTAGAGTATCTTAAATGATTTTCACTAAAATTATTTGAGAACTATTTTTTTTTCACGAAATAGGTTTTAAAATTCTACAACTATCTTTAGATACTCGAAAAAGAAAAAATAATCTCACATTGAATAGAGATAAAGTCTGAACATCATTTTTAATTATAAAGTCAATTATTATTTTATAAATATATTTTGCAAATATGAGATAGACTAAATATAAAAGTCAAACAAAATATCAAAATTATCAATGAAGTCACCTACCATTTATATTTATGCAACAGGTTCAACAGTGTTGAAGACCAAAAGAAAATTTCAATCTTTTAAAATGTGTGTTTTATACTTTATACTCTAGAAATTTATTTCATTGGTGGAAATTTCGTGGAGATGAGAGAGTTGGCCAAAATTAAAAACAAAATCAACTTTTTAAACTCGCAGGACTAAACTTGAGTTTTAGAGCTTACACGAAATAAGAGTATAATTGTGGGGTTAAGAGTGAATTTTTCTAATTTAGAAAACGAAATCATAAAATTAAACTTGGGCTTTATTCATTCATAACTTGGGCTATGAGTATGTCCAACCTTCTTTTGTAAACAGACTTAAATATATGCATGCTTTTTTTTGTCTAATTGAAATAAATTAATAATTAAAATATGGTAAAGATGTCTCTCTCATGGGTCAATTATAATTCCTCAATTCTAATTTCTTAGAAGAACGAAGCACAATTTCCTCTTAAAACAAAATAAAAATAAGATAAAGTAAAAAAAAAAAAAAAACTACCATAACACCATGCTACAGTTGGCGTTTTACTTTGATGCCCTTTTTGAAAGGAAATTATTTTTCAATTCATCTTTTATTGGTACTTGTTAAGCATATAATTCTCTTGATACAAGATTGACAAAGTAAATATGCAAGAAACATCAAAATATATGTATGTTTAAAATTTGGAAAAGCATATATAGTCAAACCTGCCATTTCTAAGTATAGCCAATTTGCATTAATTTTTTTATATATTTTAACTTTATACTATCCATGTGTTTAAATATAAAATTGTTTTGTAACTTTTTTTACTAAATTACTTCTAACTATCTTAAATCATTTCTGTAATTTATAATAAATACTACAACAAAATTAATGATTAACTTTTTTAAAAAAAAATATATAAATTAATAAACAATCTAAATTGTCAACAAATTTGATATTACATTTATTTTTATCATTTAGTCTACGGAGTTTTTTATATATAGCCATGATAGCCAAACTAGTTTCTCTATGACTTGTCACAAACGGATTAAAGATGCAAACTTATTCTTCACGTGGAAACCTACGACATAATATAGTAGGTGATAGCTGTAATTGAAAATTAGGTCTATGATCCTAAGTTAACAACAACAAAAAATCTATATCCTACTTTTTATACCTAAGTAAAACATAGCTGCAATATAATAATTTGTTCCAAAAAAAATATATGGTTGCTATTTTTCATGTAATATACGGCACCGATTTCCATGCCTTTTGTTTTCCAACCTTAATTTATGGTATGAGAATTACATATTATAATTAGTCGTGCCAGTCGAATCAACCCCTAAAAAATGGTTCCTTCTTCAAATTTAAGAGTAGCTGAGTGAGTAGGTAGGAAAAGTAATAACACGAAAAAATATATACTCATTGGCAAGTGATCACAAAGATATTTTCATGAAAATAATAAGAACGAAAATTAATAATGTATTGTGTTATATTTTGTTTGAAATTATGTTAGTTTCTTTAAATAAAATGACAAAATAATCAAAAAGAATGTATTTTCAACAAATTTGTACATTTATAAAAATATTTTATCGTAAGGTGCATATGCATGACCTTTGTATCTATTAAATTAATCCCTAACGAGGTATTAGTAGAAGTTTTAACACAAGTTCCAATATTGCCTTTTAAGCTGTTTATTGATTCTCAAAATGGAGTATATAAGTGTTGCAATGCTTGGTATTCTTCGAGAGAAAAATTCCTAACTTATTAAAATTGATTGCTTGATGCGATGCTTGTTCAAAAATTTGAAGCATGTTCTTTAGTTATTTCCCCTTTTCATTGGCCTTGCAAAAAAAAGGAGTTACTTGAGGAGCATCGCAACAAATTTTTGTTCCATGCCAATGATGCCATGTTGAATGCTGACGGGTCTTCTCCACAAAAAATAAACATATAAAAGAGATAATGAATCATCTTGTTTGAATTAATAAAAATAGAAAAATTTACTTATAGAACACATAACATAAAATTTATATTTTCACTTAGATTGATCTTTTATTTTTATTTTTTATAAACAAACGATATTAAAGAGTACAAAATTTACTTCAAACCTATATTTAATTTATATATATTTGTTAGTGTAAAAAGTCCTTACGTTATCAATTAATCACAATCGATTGATCATTATAAATGTTTAATTTTATTTTAAATATTTGTAAAATCATGCCTATGCCTATAAATAGTTGTGATATAGCATCAATAGTGCATGAAATTGAATTATTTGTTTTATGAACATCTAAATTAATCTCTCAAATATAAATTTTACTTATATATTTTTTTTTTACAAAGAGGGACATAGGCAAAACAAAAAAAAGTAAAATACTAAACCAATATTCCTAGGCATGCAAGCCTAGGATAAAATCATAATAAATGATACTTTGTATTTCTTTTGATGGGAGTCTATGTAGTTTGAGTTTTATAAGAGGTCTGAAATAGGTTAAAGTTAACTAAGTAACTAATAAGCATTTTTGTTGTTTTTTCAAGCCAAGTGTGATTAATATGAATATTTCGGTCTAAATCTATAAGATCTCTAATTAGTCGAACCAATTTGGGTATGGCCCTGTTAAAATTGTAGTTCTATGTTGTGATGTCTACTAAAGTCTTCGAATCACATTCCACAATAAGGTGAGTGATACTCTGTCTTTAAGCCAAATCCACTCTGATGGATATGCCCCACATTTCAGTTTGATGAATGTCTTGCAAGTGTAACATTTAAGTTATCTACCATTTGAATCCATCAGAAGACCTCAACAACTTGTAACTCCAAATAATCCTTCTATGTACAATCACAATTTACTTTGAGTCATCCTTCTTGAGGACATTGCAACCTATTTGTGAAGGTTGTTGAAAGTCTATTCCCTACAATTCAAAGAAGTCAAAAAATTAGTCATATAATCAAGAGTCACAAACTTTATCCAAATTCGGGTTGCATATATGTAATCCCTTAAAACATGGATAATGGTTTCGTCATTGTTACCACAAATAGGGCAAATGGATGACTTACCAACCCCCATTTGCTCTTACGATAAATTTTTAAAGAGATGTTTGTATGTTACTATTTACATGAAAGTTTGAATTCAATGTGACTCATCCACGCTTAGAGTTTTTTTAATTCCTGCTAATGGATAAAAAATTTCATCCAAAAACTTTTAAGTACTTTGACCTCTGAAATTATCAGTGCTAAAAAAAATCTTTTATATATTCCTCAAAAGTACTATCTTATGTATGATATATAATAAATGAAAATAACAAAATAACAAAATTTGAAGTCACAAAAGTGGTAAATGATAAAGCGGTGGTATAAATAAAGAAAACATAAAAATTTGAACACATGATGTCATCCATATTATTGTGAACTTGTTCTAGGATGTACTCAATGGGCCTTCACCAAAAGAAGAAAGAAAATACTAAATGACAAAACTGCATAGAACGTGAATAGCGAATTACAACAATACCCTTTTTGGGCCTTTTATTTTTACCTAAAAGAAGTAACAAAATATAAAAAAAAAGGCCCAAAATAAAATAAACATGAAAAGGTATAGTGAATATAGTGTGAGTAAAGGCAAATAGATGCAAAGGAGTGGGGTGGGTGGTGGGAGGGGACAAGAACCCATTATCAGGAACGTCTTTTACACACATAACATGAAAAGATCCCTTGACAATGGGGCATGCAGCAGCAGAGCCATATCGTTTGGATATATATAATATCATTGCAACACAAACAACAACAGCATTTGTTGCAGGTAACAGTAATGCACGTCACGTACTGCATGTGCTTTGTTTCATCACCCACATGCACACTTAATTTCATCACTACTTATAACTATTAACCTCCTTCTCCTATTTAGACTATAGTCATTTCATTCATGTTAATTCAATTCCGCAATATCCTCTATCCTATCCTATATAATTTTAAATTAATTTTTTTTATAATCAAATTAAATATCAATTGACTTGAAATTAATTGATCTGTTCATTAGTTCAATCATAGTTGATTTTTTTTATATCCCCAATTGAATTTATTGTAGTTTAATTAAATTGAACTTAGAATTGATTAATAATTTTCAATAGAAACAAAGTTTAGAGTAAATTTTAATATATATAACCTTTTTATTTGCATATTTGAATTTTTTGTTTGCAAAAAAATAATAACAAATAAATTTTTATTTGTAAACTTAAAATAATAACTTTAATAATCTTACTTTGAATCAATTTCAATTAAACTACAATAAATTTAATTGGGGTATTTTAGTTTTAAAAAATATTTTATTATAATAATTATTTCTTATTAACTATCTGATTAAATTGAAATTGAAATTGAATAAATTGTATCATAACTAGTATTTTTAATTCAATCTACAAATTTTGAAAGTTTGTAAGAATGGGAGACCTCAAAATTTAGAAAACAACTTTATAGAATATGATATAAATTTAAATCTATACTAACTGCATCAACTTTTATTGTCAATCTAGTGCATATTTGATTCTAGTAGTCGATCTAAGCAATAAAATGAAATATTGGATAATTTTTTTTTCCTCAATAATCGAATTCGGGTAATGCCGACATTGGCCCCTCTTCCTTGTGTACATACATTGTACTTTATATGTACCCCTTTCCTCGAATGTATCGTCCCTTTTTTAGAGTTAAAGTTATATTGACATGCATATATGCTTGCTAACCATGCAATGCATGGAAAACCTCCTAAGACATTTTGTTCTCACTGTGTTTTAAATAATTCTACTAATTAGTGGTGATTAGCTATAACAATCACAACAAAAATAATAATTTATATAAAATTTTCTAAGATTGTGTCAAAAACAATGGAGAAAAGAAACATTATTTCCTACACAAATATTTATAAATTATAAATGAAAAATTTAAAAAGATCATTTGAGACAAATTAAATTTGAATTTTAATTAAAATAATTTTTAGTTAAACTTTATCTATGTTTTCATTAAATTTTAAATTATTAAAGCTACATATTCTCATGAGAACCATATTATTAAGAAAACGATATTTGATAGTTAAAAATTAAATTAAATATTTTCCAAAAATAATGTGTCTATCTGCAATTGATTATGAAACACTCGTACAAAAATTAGATAGAAACTTTGATATGTACCAAATAACATATGTGGTTTTTCCATTTGAGGTTTGAATCTTGGAAGTTAAGATCACGTCACGTGGCATTTTAAAAGTAAGAATCCAGCCTACCATTCAACTCTTTTGCAACTCTTTAATAAGGCGGTTGGGCCTATAGTTTTAATATTTTTTTTTAAATAGTCCAGTTAGTAGTAATAATATCAAAGTAAATACACAAAATCGTTGATACTTGTATTAATTCAGTGCCTTGTTTTATCATAATTTAAAATAGTCTCTAACATTCTCTAAGATTAATCAATTTAGTTCATCAATTAGTTTCAATCAACTATATATATTTTGTTACATTAATGTCACATAGAAGAAATATCATAGATTATTTGAAACAATATAGATATTTTTCAAATATTTATAGACATCTCTTAGACTTTTTTAACGCTAATTTTTCTTCCTCACACTTCTTCATTCTATTCATATACTCTCTTCTTCTGGCTGTCATCTTCGTTTACCGATATTGAGAAGGATATATAACACTACGATAAAAGTCAAAATTTTGTTTTATTTATATATAATGTAAACAAATAATGAAGAAAGAGTTAAAGTTTCATGCCACTTAATTTTCTTTTAATAAGATGAAATAAAAGAAGAAAAAAATAACACTATTAAAATATAACAATTGGCACAAGATATGTCAATGACAAAACTACTTTTATATTGTCATGTGCACCTAATATGATTGGCTCACAAAAATAAATATTTTTTCATTATATACTTTGTAAGAAGTTTAGTGATTAGAGTTTCATTGGATCACCTTTCTACCATGTAGTTGCCTAGGTTTATTACTCAAAAGCATTCGAGGAAAGTTGGACATACAAGAAGACTCAACACATGATAAAACATTAAAATGGGAGAAAGGCTAGAAAAAAAAATTAAAGAAATGCAAAACAACAATAGCAGTATGTAATAGAGAGAATAATTAATTGTAGTGAATACAATGCTAAATTGCAAGAAGACTTAGCAGTTAAACCCAATCTATCTTAGTTATTGTTAGTATTTAAACTATTTTTTGCAATGGAAGTAAACCAGAAAAAGAATTAATTGATGTGAATGTGTTATGTTTTTATTGAAATTGTTATGCTATTTATACATAGCTTTGATCACATTTCTCTAACTAACTTCTACCTATCTAACTAACTAAATAAGTGGTTAGTTAGTTAGTGATTACATACAATCAATATTAAACTTGAATTACAAAACTTTCAATATTGAGAACGTTCTCTGTATTTAATATTTTTCCAAGAATGTTATTTGTTTCTATCACTTTCCCTTAATTCAAGTTTCTAAGTGATTTTACAGTTAATAATCTTCTTAACTATTCAATTCTACTTGTCCTCAAGGTCTTGGTCATTATATTAGTCAGTTGAACTTCAGTTTGACAATAAATGAGCTTTAACTTGCTTTTTCCAACTTGATCTCTTAATAAATGAAACTTGTCTCAATGTGTTTGCTTTTTCTATGAGACACAAGATTCTTTTGCAAGATTTATTGCTGAAATATTGACAATCAATGGAATTGGCCTGCATACGTCCAACTTTAATTCTATTGCCAATGATTCCCACCATAATGTTTGACAAGCTGCATAGATGTCAGCAGTATATTCAGCTTCGCATGAAGAAAGTGTTGTCATTGGTTGCTTCTTTGAGCTCCATGCTATTGGAGATTTCACGAAAATAAATAGATAGCCTGAAGTGCTCATTCTATCATTCTTATCTTTACACCAAATTTGAATTTGAGTACTTCATTTTCTTGCTTTAAATTTGTTGCAAACATAATTATATGCTCTATTGTGCCTTGAACATATCTCATGATTCTCTTAACTATCAGCCATTGAGAATGGTTGGGCCTCTCCATGAATCGGAATCTTCTTGAGTTACGCATGCGTCATCCTCATCTTTTTTCTTTTGTTTTCCTTTGTCAAACTAACATTCATCAGTAAAATGTCGAAACTTCTCACAATTATAACACTACACCTTCTTCTTGTCAAAGTTCTTTAATATCCCTTTTGATTTACCACTTGTGCTTCCTCCTTTTGAAGAGGACTCAAACTTATCTTCAAGTTTATTGAATTTATTTGTCTTCGGTTTCTTTTTTTGGTCTCCTTTCTTGTTGCCATATGCTACCAGTGCTTGATTCCCATAATTAGTCACACTCCTTTCATCAATTCACAACTTTCTTGCTTCTAAAGGTCCCTACAACTCTTCAAGACTCAATGTGGAAATGTCTTTATATTCCTCAAGTGCACACACAAGATAATCGAACCTGAGATGCAAATATCTCAATATATTTTCACATAGTTTATGTTCATTAAGCTTCTCGCCACAGCTAGCCATCTGATTATGATACTCCTCAATCTTGAAATCATATCTTACACTTTATCTTTCTCATCCATCTGCATCAATTGAAACTGTTAATGTAAGGTCTGCAACTTCACTTTCTTGACCTTGGTTCCTCTAGAATAATACTTCTCCAGAATGTCCCAGACTTCTTTTGCACTTCTTGCATCAGATATTTTGTCAATGTTGGTTGTGTCAAGGCATTGATGAAAAATGAAGGTGGCCTTGCAATATTTCTTCTTGTTTTCTTTAAAATTCAACATCTGCTCCTCTGTTGGGTTGGCTCCCATATCTTCAAAATATTTTTCTATGATTCCTAAAACTTATTGAAATCCAAATAATGCTCGAATTTGCATTCTCTATCTATCTCAATATTTTCCATCAAAAGGTGGCATGTAGGTTGGAAAATTTCTGTTGTTTGCTCTTGAACCTATTCTCACTTCACTTGTGTTTGATTCTCACACTTCACTTGTGTTTATCACTCTGGGATCGAAATCTTGCTTTGAATACCAATCATTAGTGTTTAAACTATTTCTTTCAATTGAAGTAAACTAGAAAAATAATGAATTGATGTGAATGTGTTATGTTTTTATTGAAATGGTTATGCTATTTATGCGTAGCTTTGATCAGATTCTCTCAAACTAACTAGCTAAACAAATGGTTAATTAGTTAGTGATTATATACAATCAATATTAAACTTGAATTACAAAACTTTCAATATCAAGATTCTCTATATGTAACACTTTTTCTAGAACGTTCTCCGTTTCTAAGAATTATTAGTTTCAAATGTGGGTTATTTACTAAATTGTGACTCAAAACACTTAAATCAATACTCTAAACTTACTCGAGGAAGGAAACATGATATGTAACAGAGGAAGAGTACACACACAACAAAAATGTTGTGCAAGGAAGAATCAATGAAAGGTTGAGGAAAAGAGTAAAGCTAATACAATATATATACCCACATATCTTAAAATAAGACAAGTAATAATTATAAAACGGTAATGGGTTCTAGTGATTCAAATCATTCAATACAATTTCATATGACTTGTTGAAATGAAGAGAATATGAAATGAATTAACAAAGATGTGGGAAAGAAGAAACAAAGTAAAACATATCTTAACATGTAAATCAAATGCTAAAAATTATTCATTTAAATTATTTCAAAATAGTCCTTAATATTTCACATATGTACATTTAATTTTAAAAATCAATAAAGTTAACTCTATTAGTTAACTGAGACGGACAGAGAGACTAAGTTGATTAATATTTGATAATGGCAGTGACTATTTTAAAATTAGGATAAAGTAAGAGAATAAATTATACAAGTATCAAAAGTTATAGACAATTTTAGATATTTACTCATTAATATTGTTATTGTTAAAATTTAAATTCATGACTTCTCTTATTACTCCACTCATTAATTTTCTCACTCCAATCATCAACTTAACTTTATATCCCCATCTTATAAATAAATAAATAAATAAGGTGAATTCATGTTATATTAAGTTAAAAGAAAATATTTTATCCACAAAGCTAGTAATTTACTAACAATGTCCATTTTCTTTTAAAAAACAATTTATTAATTGTTTCTTAGAAAGAAAAGGAAATCTGATAGTCACACGATGCAACTAGCTACTTTGACTACTATCAGATTAAGTTCAATGGTTCAGGTTTCAGCTCACTAATTTGTATTAGGAAAAACTCAAAACATTCATATTTCGTGAGTAGTCTAATTAGGGATGTATAATGAATAAATTAGGTCGGATTTAATATATCTCTTATCCGGTCTCAATATTTGACCTGATCAATTTTAAATCATAATTTGTCCCTAGTCCAATCAAACACGATAAGTAATAGATTCAATAAGGACATAGCGAAATAAAGACAAGATCAAGTTAATCACAAGATGAGTTGTCAAATAGTAATCCTAAAACATTTTTAAAAAATTATAAACATAAAGTAACTCATAGCATGTCACATATAGTATCCAAGTAATATTACTAGAACACAAAATTTGAAATAAAATGGGACACAAATACAATACTGTATAAAATACAAAGTAGGTCATAATTTGTTTTTCATAAAATGTCAAAGTATTGTATTTGTGTCATATTTTGCGTTCCAAGTCATGGTTACAACTTGTCAATCCATTCAAGAGTAGTAACTCATAAAATTGTTTTATAAATTTTAAATTTCTAACTTAGTGATCTAATTGGTCTTTTTTTTTAGTGATAATGAATCAATTATAAAATAAAATAATAATATAAAATAATATTTTTAAAAAAAAATAATTTAGGGCGAGATAACGTGAAGGATAACTAGAACTCTATCCTTTTTCTACCTTGTTTTTCTATTGTTGTTGTTTTGTATCTCTAATTTTGTTGAAATTGAGTCGGACCCAACTCATTGCTTAAAATCTAGAAAGGAAGAAAAAAAATTGAGTAGTTGTGGCAACATATATCTCTTTTAACTATTGTCATATGAAATATTATAATTTTTAAATTTATCAAAATTACAAGTATATTTTCAAATGTCTCATTCGTTAATAATTTTATTAATTAAAATGTCTAATCAAAAATGATGACAACTAAGTTAACTTCAGACACATTTATGTTTTTTTTTTTGTTGTAATTTTAATATTTTTAAAGATTATTATAACAACACTCACACTTTTATTTTTAAAAAATCAAAACATAATATACTACAAGAAAACATTTATTTTGTGGCTAATTTATAAAATATGTTGTAGTTGAAAAAAACTTTCACAAATTAGTGACTAAAAATACTCTCAGAAATACTAAAAATCAAATTTATTGCTATTTGTGACGGAAAAAACTATCATAGTTGATTTAAATTTTAGTAGCATTTTGTAACGGCAAAAACGCTCACAAAATTATACCGTTTGACATTTATGAGTGTTTAAGCCGTCACAAAATCACATTTATGAGGATAAAAGACACGATATATAATTAAGACTTTATGTGTTTCATATATTTCCGGTTTTTAGTGTATTAAATACTAATAATATAACCTAGTGCATGACATTGTTCATGCTTCCTTCCAAATGGGTTTGTCCCTATTTAAAATTAGTATAACCCAAATAAAAATAACAATTAATCGAGACATTTAAAATAGTATTATAATTTGATTTAATCGTTATTTTTAGTCATAAATTATATTAATTGCAAATCTTTATGCTTTTTGTCAAATAATTAATAATATAATTAGAAAAAACATTGATTAATGAATATTGGATTATGTTTCAACCTCGAGTTTGTAGAACAATGTTTTCAATGTATTATTTGTTTTTGCATCATGTATGAACTCTCACGACTTTATCCTTTTTTTTAAAAAAGTGTCCAATGAAATAAGTAGGGTGAGTGTTTATAACTATTCTTGGAATTGTATCATCCTAGTCGAGGCAAATGAGGTAAAACTCTGTCAATCCTCGTGTGATACAAAAAGCTCGGTGGTTTGTTTTCATAGATGACACTTAAATGTTGGGGAATTGGAGAACGAGAGTAACAACGAGTCAAATATTTTCTAAAAAATAAGAGAGTTTGATAGGTTATATGTACTTAAATTGAAAATAATTTTATCTCGAAGAAGAAAGTTGCCTAGACGATAATATTTAAGCAGATCGCAGTCACATGTTATTTTCCATTTTTTGTAGATAGTTGTAAAGAACGAACATACTCGAAATCTTGGAGTCAACTTGACCAATCTAAAATGTCTATTTTAACGAGATAGACCTTAGTACAAATATGTTTAAGTTTATATTAAAAATAATAATAAAACGTCAATACTTAAATAAAATATTGATAGTAAAAAAATGATATATATTAAAATAAATTTTATTTAAAAAAATAATATAATTTTTTTTTCTCGTTGATAATTCTCATTCTTTAATTACTGTTCTATCTTTAGTTTTCTTACTGCACATACACACCAATATATCTATTATTGGTCCATCATTAGTTACCTTGTCTCTCCTATATATGTTTTTCCTATATTGTTTTTATTGAAGGAGAGAAAATAATATCAATCATACAAAGAGTGATTCTTAGTGTAGTCCAAGATTATGATAATTAAAGATTGAATTAGTCAAAAATTGACTTTGATAACCAAGTTTAATAGCAACTTAGGAAAAAATAATATGACATATAATTGAACCATGAATAGGGTTACTGTTTATACAATGAAAGAGTGGAGCCCATGGAAGAGGAAATGTCTAGGATCGGGTGGACAGTTATATCAGCCCTCAATGTGTGTACCTAATTCTTTGTTTATTTAACACTCCCTTCACAACTCAACTCACATGACTTTGTTGCACCATTTTGCAAGCTAAGCAGCCATTTTTTTGTTCTATTAAATCATCTTAATCTTATTAAATATATTTATTATATAGTAGTATTATTTTGCCCCTCCCACGTTCATTTCATAATTTCATTCTTTCCCTTTCCTTTAACGCACTTCCATGTAGATGTTACTACGTACAAAGGACGATGTGTAACTGGCTAATTGCTGACCATGTAATGAAATTTATTTATTTCATTAATTTCTCTGAAATCCATGCAATTTTTTCCCCATTCCCCACCAATTTGGGTCCTCGACCACGATGCACAAAACAAAGAATTTCATTGGGCCTTAAAAATTGGTACAATGTTCACATTCGTATTCACTTTGTCTGTTAAAGTTCGTGTAACCATATCAAGTGAATGTAAAAAATGGAGAAAAAGAGTACTAAAAATTCATCAAAATTCCAAATTGCATGTACTCGAGACTTTTCTGGACACTCCAAATTCAGAGTTTCAATTTTAAAATAATAAATAAAAATATAAAATAAAATAACTACATAAGCAATTCAAATCTTAAAATCTTAATATTAATAATAATAATAATAAGACACAAAGAAAGTTAGAGTCACATAAATCCAAGAGTTTATGTAGAAGTGATGATGGAGACTTGAGAGTATTCACTTTATTGATAAGGCAAAAAAATCAACACTATGCTTCATGATTACCAATTGACCAAATTGTGTGTCAAGCAACCATCTTTTGATGCTAATTTACTGTAATAAACAGTTGTGCAAAATCGCATTGAAGCAATCTGGTTTCATACTCAAACTTTTATTTATCCTTATGACACTTTACTTAAAAAATAAAACTTAACATTGTCCAAAATTCAATTTATAATTTTTGCGACCGAAGTAATTCAGAAAAATATACATCATACTCAACATTTATTTCTCCTTATTTTGCCAAATAAAAATATTTAAATTTCTAAATTTGCCAAATTCGGCAAGGAAAATAATCAATAGTAGATTCTTCAATCGAACGAAGCTCTATCTTATCCCCTCACCATAATTCTACATTTTTTTTCCCTTTTCTGTCACGAAGGAAAAAATAGAAAAGAAAAATAAAAGGCTACAAAATCAATTCTTTTAGAAAATTAACAAAAAGGAGTGCCGAAGCGGAAAATAGTTTAAACTTTAAACTTAGAAGAAAGAACTGCAGCCTATATTAACCTATGCTACACTAGCACTCACTAGATAACATGCCTAAACTCTGGCCCACAATGATGACGATGATGATAATTGATGAACTCATCTCCACCGTTGGATACACCGAAAATTGAATTGTGAGTTAGAATTTGTTGATGCTGTTGTCTTTGCATCTCTTTCTGCCTCCTTAGTTCCAAAACTTTCCTATGCGAATTTGAATGTTTCGCCGAAATGAACGTCGGACTCGCCGCCGGTCGATATTCCGGCACCAACCTGCCGGACTTAAACCTAACGCCACACGCATTGCACAGCGTTTTAGGTCCCATCGGTCCCGTTCGCCACTGTGGCGTCTTATCGGCGCCGCAATGCAGACATTTTCGTCCGGAACACTCCACATTCGGATCCTCACGCTTCTTCACAAGCGCAATTTTAGTCTCTGACGGTGGCGCGTCAGGAAGATGAAGTAGGCGCGTGGACCAATCTCCTGGTGCCGCGCGTGAGCGCTTGCTGCGTGCTTTCCCTGGGAGAGGTGTTTCTGGCCGGAGAAACGACGCGTTTCGACCGGTTTCGTCGGTGGAAAACGAAGGGAGTGTGTCGGTGGAAGATGATGATTCCGGAGTCTGTGGTTTAACGGCCCCGGCGCCGGAGAGAAGTTGCAGTGTTTTCAATTCCTCTTCGGCGGAGAATGAATCTTCCACGAAATTCGAAAGCCATTCCAATTCCGCCATTTCGTCGTACTGTTCGACAAATCAAATTGAAAATTCAGTTTCAGAATTACTTAATTGATCAATAATTAACAACATGAATCTTCAATTTAGTGTAATTTAAGCTCAATTAGTGAAATTAAGTTCTGTGAATTACCGGAACACAGAGTTCTCCGGCGTGTTGAACATCGCCGGCGAAACCATACGGAACAATAGTGCCTGCGAAGCGATTATCGCCACCGGAAGCTGACGAATTACAGCTGTCAACGATGGTGACGGTGGAAGAGTCGGTGGAATTTCCGGTGACATTGTCAAAAAAACCGTCGGACATAATTGCGTCGGCATTGGAGAAATCAAGGAGGTCATCAATGGCGAAAGGCTCACAAGGCTTCTGGTCTCCGCCGTGACGTTTCTCCGGTGAGAATTGATCAACACCTCCGACACCGTAATAGCCACCGACAAAGTAATCTGGTGCTTCCATTTTCGTACAGTTACGAAAAGAAAGAAAGAGTTGATGATATAATAGTGAACACGAGAAGTTCGTGTTGTTTTTTAAGTGTGTGAGAAGAAAACGCAGCGTTTTGAGAAAGAGAGAATTGAGAATTGTGTCTGAGAGAGAGAGGTGTGAGTGATGGTGGGGTTTTGAGGAGTAAAACAATGGCAAAATTGAAATTTCTTACACATTGGAGCATCTTTTTTCATGCACATAGATACATGAGTTTAATTAATAAATTATAATAGAGGAAGTGACTTGCAAGTCCTGTAAAGTTAATTAAAACCACTTTCTTATTTTTTTCTTCCTTTCTTTGGCATTCAGATTTTCTTTAGTTTACTGTTAAGAAATTAGAGCTTTTCTTTTCTTTTTTATTACTAATATTGTAATCTTTTCCTCTTTTTTACTTTCTTATAATATATTTAATTCCTTCTTTAATTTCACTTGAAATTATTGTTGCTTCTTCATTTCAATTTTTCTTTTGAAGAAGCTTGCATGTGCGTACTGCCGTACTCTTCTCCTATGAAAGTCACTAGCAAGATAACACCATAATTAACTTATTTAAGTAATTCACTATGAAGTGGTTAATAAATTTTGATTTAAAATAAATTATTTAAGAGAATTTGAATTTTATCTAAAACAATTATTTATTAAGTTTTAATTATCATTTGGCCGGATCTAAATTATAAAGATATTAATCTCTTAAAAACTAGTTAAAGTATTAATTAAAAATCAACTTTCTTTTTATTTTAATAAATACATCAGCGTTTTAAGTTTATATGCGTTATGTTAGAATAGGGCAAAATATATTAATTAAATATACATATTTAAGATAGAATAAAATAGAACTGTATATATATATATATATAAAGTTAATCTTAGTATAATTTTACAACTAAATACAAAATAAAATAATGTCAACTATAGAGGAATTACATTAATGTCAACAACCTAGCAATGAGACACTCCGTTCAAGTTTATTTTGTATATCATTCGATACATGAATTAAGAAGTGAAATTAATAACATAAATTTTATAAAAAAAAATATTATAATTTTATAATTTATTTATTATGTATTGTCTTTGTAAAAAAAAATTATTGTGATGTGTTACAATTATTTATAAACATAATTTTAAAAAGAGTACAAAAATAAAAATTAAACACTTTTAATAATTTAATTGTTGTGATTAATCAAAAATATAAAATCTCTTTACACTATATAATTCATTTTCTAATATATGTTAAGTTGAAAAGCAAAAACCATATGTTGATCACACACATTAGTTAAGTATATAATTAAAAATAGTAACTACAAGCTATATTAACTTGGCATTTTCATATATCTAGAAAGTCCTCAAAGTATCAACATAATGACATTTTCATATATTTAAAAAGTCTTCGCATTATCAACATAATATTAAAGTTTGACATAATTTTAAAGAATATGGTTCAAATTTTATATGAGACAATTATAAAATAATGACTAATGTCACCAATATTAATAATAATTTATCTTTCTCTAATTCTTTTTTCTCTAAAATTCAATTAATGGTAATATTTATTACAAAATATAATATAAGAATCACAAAGATACTTTTACATTTATGAAGCAATTAATTGGCCCTTGTTCAGATTATACAATGTATATTAGTGACAAGGGCCACTTCTTTTAGTAACAATTTTACACTTCTTTTTATTTTAAAAGAATAATTATTTTTTTTAATTTCTCATAAATTCTCCCCACCAAAGATCCTAAATTAATTATAGTTAAAAATTTCACATTGTATGAAAATTGGTTTATAGTGTCATGTTACACTCAAATATAGTTCAGTGGGAGAAGGGGTAGAAATGTTGGTTATAGGTATTCTGATTGGTGGTAAATTCCGTTTGTAAGGTTTTAGTCTTTGCTTATAAAAAAAATTACACTCAAACAAACAAAATAAAACAGAGGGAGTAAGTTTACAATTGAATTGAATTATAATTATAATTATAATTTCTTAAATTGAAGATTTTATAATAACTTTTGTCTTTTATTTTAATTTTTAATGATAAATCATCTTAAAATAGATTGAAAGAAGTAAGTAATTCTTAGTAATAAATAATTTAACATATACATACAAGATAAATAATGATATACAATGTATATATAATCTTTTCTGTTGTTGTTAAAGAAACAATGTATATAATCTGAACAAGAGCAAGTTGCTTCCTAATTGTAAAAGTGTATTTATGATCATTGCATTATATATATTTTCTTAACAAATATAACTTTTATCATTAATGATTTGTATATATATGAAATTTGGCAAGTTGTGGTTAATTCAATTATTTTTATAATCTATATTAATGAAATAGCACAACACAGTGGCATATGGAACTCATTACTTTTGCTTAAGATTCTTTAACTTTGAAGAATTTGTATGTTAGGAAAATTGTTAACAATTACCAAAAGTTTTGTAAGAAAAAGTAAAAGAATGAACAGAGAAAAAAGAATGGAGGGTTAGTTGATGCAATGAATAATTATCATGTGGTGTGAACAGGAATTCAAGTGTTAACCAACAACACAATGGTGGGCTGTCACTAAAAAAGAAAACAGCTATGGCCACAAACACACTCTGCTCACTCACTTTCCTTAAAATTTCAGTTTTAGACACTAAATTTGGTGATAAAGTAAAATCACTGGGATCAGCCAGAAACCTTAAAATAGTTTATGCAATTAGCTTCTTATCCTTCTCTCTCACAATAATTAAACTATTTTAAAACAAAAATATCATAAAATAATTGACACTTCAGATTTTAAATTTATTTAAAATTAATTATTTGCAAATAAAATATTTTAAAATAATTAACACTTTTAATTTTTAACGTGATATTAAATAATTTTGTCTCAATAAATATCGTATTTGGCGAATATTTCATACTCCCTTCCGATATTATTATAAGAAAAAAAAAGTTTTAAAATTTATTTATTATTATAAATGAAAATTAACTACTTTTAATTCATTTAAACCTATTATTCTTAACACATCCTTCATTTAATTCAAAATATTTAATTTTAATAGTAAAGTGTTTGACATTACAAATAGAATTTGGTAAATTTCATTTGTGTTTCATTTGAAATTTAGAAAATTAATTGCACTTAATTACATTTCTTAATATTTTTCAAAAAAAAATTCTTATAAATTGATAGTGACCAAAAGGAATATAAATTCAAAAAAGAGGATAAATAAAATAAAGATCATGACAATTTTATTAAATTTTCTTTATCAAAAACTGATATATTTTATTTATTATAAATATAAAGTAAAAAATAATAATTTAAAAGTTATGTAACAGTCACAAGATAGTTTGAACGAAGTGGAGTAATAAAGAAGTCATGAAGTCAAATTCTTCTTTTAATAAAAATTAATAATTAATTACTAATTTGGCTGTTTAAAAAAGTTATATAAACAGTATTAATTAAATGACACGATTAAAAAATAACTAAATTGTATTATAAACTTAAAGTGATAATTTTATCCGAATAAATTTATTTTGCAAATGTTAATGCTGGTTTGAACGGATGGATATATTTCTCCTGGTCTATCTTTTAATTAATTTTGCATACACCATAAAAAACATTACATTTACTATTTTAAATTTAATATTTTACTTTTATTTTATATATATGATAAAAATAATATTATTATAACATAAAATTTATTACAAAATGAAAAATAAATATAATACTATATAAAATACAATAATATCGTGTTTTGTTTATTAAAAAGTCAAAATATTGTATTGATGTTTATCCAAATTTGTGTTATAACAACATTAATTATATAAGATGATAAATATATCAACCAATACTTAATATCACTAAAATATAAATTTTTTTAATTTAGAAAGTTTTTTTTTAATATTTATAAAATAGTGAAAATAATGTGGATTATTGTGAGATAGAAGACAGAGTACTCGTAGTAAATAATTGAATGATTAATACCTTAATTAACAATGATTAAAAAGATTAAAAAAAAAAAAATGTTCCAGAAATTCAACCCCTCACAAAAGAATCGATATCTTGCAGGTTTTGTCGCTGTGAGTCTTCCAATAGTGTCCAAGTTTACAGCCGGATTCCTCTGCAGCTAATAATATTATTACTTTGGGAAATGTGCAAAACTTTAGTTTATTTCCTTCATTCTGATTTATTACATTAATTTAGTTCAATTAATTGTACTTTTCTTACCCTCTTACCTTATCATGGCATCATATTATATTCCCTTTCTCACGTTTAAGCACGACGCTTACAGCTCAACTTAATCCACAAATGGCTATGATCTCATCCACGTGGCTACTTACTCTTAATTTTACTTTAATCTCACCTGCTATAGTGCTTAAATGCTCCTCTACTTCTATCATTACTGTTTCCCGTTATATCAACTCTAATCAACCCTTCTTACAATTTTTTATATTTATCTAGGCTTCGTAGTGGCAATAATATTCTACTATACTATAACCCTTTTTCCTAAAGAATTATTTTAGTGGCAAATGTCACATATAAAAGAAATAAATATTATGAGTTCCAACGTCTCATTTTTAATATCAAATGTCTCTACGATAGTTGTATTTACGAGATTGTAATATTATTAAATGGGAGAGAGTTGAATTATTAGAAAGATCAATTGTAAATGTTAAATTTAAAAGGAAGTACAATTGAGTTACTATGGAGTATTTTATTTTAGGAAAATTGCATTAATCTTATTTGAGATTTTTTTAAATGATATTTATACTTTATCTAATTTTAAAAAATGACTTATATTTTTTTTCTACACTTATATTTATATTTATCATTTAATATATGATACAATTATAATTTTTACTTTATGACAGAAAGAAATACTATGCATCAGAAAAATCTTATAAATAAAAAAGTTATTATAATTAATAGTGATTAATTTATATCAAATACGATTCTGTATGAGTTCCCCCTCTCAAATGTATCCATACAAGGAGAAAGGAATCAATCTCTAACTATTTGTTTGAAGTGCTTGAGTCTCTTAGCACTTGAACTAGTCACATGTTAGTTTTTGTAGGTAGAACTAATGATGTTTTTTGCTTGTGGTTAATCTAAAGAAATAAGTGTAAGGTTGCTGAGATATAGGAAAAACTATATTACAAGTTTTTATAGTGCATGTGATTATAATGTGACTAATGAAGCTTGATTTTAGCAAAGGCAAATACTTCTTTTTTTCTTGGACAAAACCAAAGGCAGATACTAGATTTTTTTTAATGGTTACCAAAATTGTATATATATTTGTACCGACTTCAGCAAATTCAAAAACATATTGATGAAAAATCATGTGGCTGCTGGTGTTAGAGCAAGCATTTTGCTTTAATTTTATTTATTTTATACAATAGAATACAATAAGGTATAATAAAACAAGAATTGAATATGATGGATTGGGCCGGCTCATGCAATTCTGATCCCAAGGTTACCCCAGTAATTAATGGATAAGGTTTCCTTAGACAATTATTACCGTCACATTTTAAAAATATATTTTAGAATGGAAATATTTAATTTTAGCCTTTAAAAAAATCATGAAGTCTATTTTAATTTTCTTAAAAAAGTAAAGATAACATAAGTCTTCGAAACAAGATAACTTAATCTTACCTTCTTTACACTTTGATTGGTTGATAAGAAACATAAAACAAAACATGAAAAGAAGATAAAAGAAATAAAAAATTAATTATTTATAATGTGTCAAAAATGTCAATCTTTATTTAGTAACGACATAAAACAATTTAACATCATCATTGCATCTAAATTAAATTATAACAAAAATAGATAAACATTTGTAAAATGATATAAATGTCTTTGAACAAAAAGTAATTATAAATAAAAAAAATTAATGAAAAATTAGAAAATATAAAGGGAATAA
>JBBPBS010001102.1:2640612-2675592 GCA_037974835.1 Cicer judaicum
ATTTAATTTTTTTTCTTAAGTACATTAGGCTTTTTATAAATAAACATTATTTTATACCATAATTTCTTTTCATTTTTTTTATACCAAATTAGTAGTTAATCTATTTTCTTTTTCCTTCATAAATTTGTCTACAAATCAAACAAAGTATAAAGAAGATAGATATTAATATTGTCTAAGTTTAATTTTTTCCAAAGAGTAAAAATTTACTTTAATTTTTTAAAGACAAAATAAATTTTCACTATATAATTTATAATGCAATTTTAGATGTTGATAACTTATTCATCAATGTTCACTTGCATACATTTTCTAGTGAAAAAGGAAAATAAATATCATTTCAAAAGTAGGAAAAGGAAAAGCTTAGTGGTCTTTTTTTAAATTTATAGTAAAATAAAATGTTTGTGGGACTGTATGTGGGAGTAGTTTTATATTTATTATATAGTGTGTAGTTTATTATTTTTCAATTATAAAAATGTAGGTTGCAGAGAGAGCACGCGAGAAAGGGAGAAGGGTGTGTGTTTGTGTGTCAGCTATCATGTGACTGTGCGTTATTTGTGTTGTTTGGGTGAGGCTTCTAAATTAAGTTTGGGTAAGGGTTGCTTCAATAAGAAAAACTAAATTTAGGTATTCGGTTTTCTAAAATTAACAGGTTATTTTTAGAGTAAAATAGATGTATTTTAATTTTTAAAGAATAGTTTTTCATAAAGAGAATCGAATAATATATATATATATATATATATATGGGAATTAAATTTAGATAAAGATTATTTTTTTTGAATAACATGTGTCATATGTTAACAATTTTTTTCATGTTTTATTTAAAAGTACTTTATATATGTTAAACTCAAAAAGTATTTATTTTCAAAAAATGAACCTTGTAATACTCGTTTTTCTTGATAATAGATGTAGCAAGTTTAAAACATGTTTTCTATTTAAATAATTTATATCTTTAGTTTAAGAACTTTATTTTTTTTTTAAATAATTGAGAATTTATTAAATTAATTATTTACAACAAAAAATTCAGTGTCAAAAGTTACGTGTCTTACACAAAAAATTCAAATATTTACAAAATTATTATCACTTAAAATTTTTACATTTATTTATAGTAAAATTGGTGTAATATCAATAAATTTTATGTCGGACTCCATAAATCATGAAGGTAGTTACTAGAAAGTGGTAAGTTGGACCCCTATCATGGGAAATATGGTAAACTTGATTTTTAATGGGCTGACCAAGTTTGTTCCCACATCAGTGTGAAGAAAACTTTACCTAGTATGCTTATATTCTTACCTCCACATTCTATATAAAATATTTTATTTATTCTATTAAATTCAATTTAGGTTTTTGAAAATTTAAATAAACAAAAAAAAGTTATTTGGAAATTAAGTGTATTCAAAAAAATTGATATTTTTTTTAAAAAATTGATTATATAAATGTAGTTTTTGTGTATTAGAAAATTTGATAATTTTTCAAATTTACTAGTAGATAAATATGTTTTAGTAAGATTTAAATTTAATTTTTGTATACTAAATTTCTTTTAAGTTTTTCGGTACATAAATCATAAAACCCGTTTTCATATAAAGACATGTATATTTCAAAAATTTGAATTTTGTGTATAAAAAATTTGAAAAAAAATTCTAATACAAAATTTAAATTTAAAAATAAAAATGTAATTTAGAAAACTTTAAAAAACATCTGTTCTAGAATGTTTTTCAGAACTCAAATGGAATTTAATGAGATAGAAAAGAAAATTATTATTATTATTATTATTATTTAAGAAAAAAGAAGTAAAATAAGTAGTTTGTATAAAACGTAAGAATAGCTGAATAGGCATATGAGTGTGGGGTACAATGTAAAACTTTGTAGTATGGCGGAGTTCATACTCCTTAGGTAAGAGATCTATAATGGGTTAAGCCCATTGGCCCAATTCATTTAATCTATTATATTTCTCACTATCTAATCTTTACTCTCATCTCCTTAAAATACATAAAAATATCATTTTATTATTTGATAATAATATTTTTTAAATTATTAACATTTTGATAATATTAATTTAAAAAAGTTACATTTTAAAAGTTTAACATTTATCTAAAATTTTGAAATTCTTTCAAATTTTTTAATAGTTTTTTTTATGTACTTTGTAGGGGTGGAAAGTAAAGGTAAAAGAGTGAAAGGGAGATTGCTTAATCTATTATTAAGTGGGACAAGTTAAAATTTTGGACTTTTTAATTTAAGTTTGTTGTCTCGCTTTAACTCAATGAAAAACCAATTGGAGCAGCAGGGGTAGGGATAATTGGCTCATATCGAGCCAATTTAAAAAGATTATTTTTGTTTTTGAGTTATTTTTATTACAAATGTTGGCATGCACTATGCAAAAAAATACTTTTTAGAGAGCTTATTTTAGTATTTGATAGTGCTATATAATTAATGATGGTGATATTAAAAGTATGTGACATTTTATTGCATTTTTTAAACATTATTATAAATAAATATAATATAATATTTTTTTCATATATGTGATTATAGCTCAATATAAAATTAGATATTAAAAAGAAGTTCTTTTATAACGTTTTTTTTATTTATTTATAGCGGTTATGTTATGTTATAACAAGTGCTGTTATAATACTTAAAAAAAATTAACAAATAAACTTATATAACCTTTTACAACTCTTCAATTTCACATATAAACATCATAAATTAAAACCATTGTTTGTTTAAGATCAAATTTATTAATATTAACTCATCCAAAATAAGGAAAGTACAAAAAAGATAAAGTTATTAAAATATATAAATATTGTCTCTACATCTAATTATCTATCAAATTTAAAACAAATCAATTGATATCAATATAATCGTCTATAATACACTCCAAAATGATATTAATATTTGATCAACCATAGCTTTTTTTCATATAGTTTTTTTTATCATGTTTTCTGCATAGAAGAAAAAATAATTAACAAAGTTGCAACACCATACAATACACGGTTGATAGGATCTTATTAACAACAAAATTAAAATCAAAATCTTCAAACATTCAACAAATATATTAAAATTTCACCTAAAAAAAGTTATGAACTATATAACTAGCCAAATATTCTTTCACCTCAGCTAACTTATCTTTTGAGTAGATAATATAGTTGTATACATGAAAATACTTAAAATAAAAATGAGAATATAAAATTAAGTTAGAATTTAAGAATATTGAATGTCTATGATTATAAATAATGATTAAATTAATTTTACCTATATTAACCAAAATATTGCTTTGATTTTTAATGATAAAAGATCGCATGGCATAATATCCATTGTCATTATTCTTATTTTAGCACGGACAATGAAAATAAATATGCACATCAATAACCTTTATACTACATAATAATTTTAAAATAACATTAAAAATGCTTTTTTTTTTTTTTTTCTGTGATGTTATTTTATTAAGACTTGGTTATCACAACTCCTCTACAAACGCGATAAATTTTAAAGCTCAATCTAAATGAAATTAACTTCAAATGAGGATTAGTTATAAATTATTGTACACATAAGCATTAAGAAAAATTTAAATTAAAAACATAAATACTTACGTGTTGAAGACATAAACCATGTATTGGTGATTTCGAGGATCATTATTCAATAAATTCAAGTAGTATATTATTTTAGTCGTGAGATTAGTTATAAATTATGGTGAAGACAATCAAGCGTGAATGTGAGCGATATGTAGGCGATCGAGTTTGAAACGGTGGAAGCAAACGAGTTTGAGTTAAAATAACAATTGAGTTTGTGTTTGACAATCAAATTTGAGTTCATTGAATCTTTGATTGAGACGATTGATTTCTTTGTTTTGGGGGAAAAAATCAAGGGTTTAATCAATAAAATAGGTATCATTTAACGCGAAATAATAAAAAAAAATTAACACACATAAATTTTAATAACGCTTACAAGAAGAACACCGTAAAAAAAATATAAGCGCAACTTTTAATAGCGCTTATAATACAGAAGATATAATATAAGCGCTATATATATTGAAAACAACGACGTTAAAACTAACACACATAGCACTTACATGGAGAAAGCACTATAAAAAAATATATGAGTAACCTTTAATAGCGCTATAAATATTAAAAAGTTACAATGTTTAGTCAAAAATAATATTAAAATTTATTCGTATAATATTTAATAGCGTTGATAATGTAAGTGCTATGCTATGTACACTATGAAAAAATAATTTTGATCGTAGTAAGATTTTCTCACAGCTCGATAAACTTAGAGTTTTATTATTTGTGTAATAATTATTAAACTTTAGTGAACTAATTTTGAAGTTTTTTATGGACAAACTCGTGTAAAAATCAATACATTTAATTTTTTTTGTTATTAACTACTTATGTTGGTCTGCCATACCCGAAAATGCTTAAAATTATGGACCCAAAACGTCTCGTGTATCTGTCTTGGCCCTTAAGTTGGTATGTTCGATTTATGTTTTTTCTACTGACTAATTTGGAGGTGTACATAATTTTGTACGTCTCATGTATCCATCTGTGCATTTAAGCAATGAGTTGAATATTTCTTAGTCTAAAAAAAACAGTGAAAAAAAAATAGAGACAAGACATAGACACAATAGAAAAATGACTGGGTTCAAGTTACCTACCTCTTGGGTTACTTGTCTCATCTGAAATTATATCAATGACACATAATCATTTTATGTTATTATTGATTTAATTTGTCAAAAAAATAACCAATTAGTTCATTAACTTAGCAATTTAGATTTTATAAAATAATGTTAAGAGTTACTACTATTTAATAAATTGATAAGTGGTAATCATAAGTGACTTGCTATGAGTTACTTTAAGTTTTTTTTTTTTTTTTTAAATTTTTTTAAAGACTATTATTTGGCGATTCGTCTAGGGACTAATTTAATGTCGTCTTTATTTTGTCTCCTATTTATTGAACTTGCAATTTGTCGAGTTAAAGAACGAACTATGATCTAAAAATTGGTATGAACCAACGTTTGAATTAAGTAAGGGACATATCAAACGCGATATTTGTACACCCCTCATCTAATTTCCTTTATATGGTTATTTATTTGGCTTAAATAATTTTTTGGTCCCTATAAATTTACCATATTTTATTTTTAATCAATCTAAAAATTTTCTTCAAATAATAATCTCTCATATATTTTTTGTCAACAATTTTGCTCTTTATTTTTAAATTAATTCGTGTGTACCGGTTGAATTTTTCAACAAATTTTTGCATGTATGTTTAAAATATTATAAAATTATCTTTCACAAAATTTTAATTTTTTTAAGAAGGGATAAATGAAATATAAATTTTTTTGTGCTTTAAAATTCATATTTAATCTATCTTTAAAATTCATATGCTGTTAAACTATTTTAATTTTTTATTAGATAAAATTTTATAATATTCTAAAAATACCAACAAAAAATCATTCAATTTTTTGAAAAATACACACAAATTAAAAAAAAAAATATCTGAAGGACTAGAAAAAATCAAATAGAAAAATTATTAATATCATAAGTTCAGATTTAGGCAAATCCCTAAATTTGAGGGAGGTTTTACGTTACCTGCTTTCGTTAGCTGCTTCCCACACACACACACGTGAGTACTCGTCGCTCGTGTCCTATTGATACGCGTCATTGAAACATGTGAAATGTGAATATATCTATTCCTTGTTTTTCATTTTTTTTTCTTCATAGTTTCAGTTGTTCCGAGTTTTTGTACCACAAAATCTTGGCCCTCGTGTTTTATAATTGAGAGGATGTATATGGCTTAGTCTAATGTGCACAAATAGTTTAAGCGGTGCAATTGTATAATACAATTTTTAACCATTAGATCATGTAGTCCTACCAAATATAATCATACATCCATCACACAAAATTTACGATTGGCTCGATGGCTTTAATAATACTAAATTGAAATGGAAATTGCTAGACGTCATAACTGAACTTTTTTAGCAATTAAAAACATTAACTCATCTTCACTCCTTTAAAACCCCAAGACCTCCAAATTCAACAAATCACCCCATCTAATTAAAACCCCAACACGGCACATCTAATTGCAACCAAACAAATGTGAAAATTCTTAATAAAAAAAAAAAATTATTGGAGAAGTGTGTCTCATTTTTTTCATTTTTTATCTTTGAATTTTTTGTAAATTTCAAACACTACCATTTTTTTTCTAGAGCCCCGTATGTTCTGCACACGTGTGGAGAGGAAATGATGATCAAGAGGAGAGAGAAAAAAGTCTAGTGAAATGGTGAAAAAATGTAACTTTTGCACCGTAGGTATTTGCCCATGTATATATCTATATTCAAGTTAGTATGCTTGCCCAATTGGCCAATTGATGTTTGACTGAGACCAAAATTCTAAAAAATAGTGGTTCTTTTTCTTAGTCCCGTTTCTTGTAAGCCAATTGAAATCCAATGTATTATAGAGAGAGAAAATGACAACTATGTACTTCTTGGCATATTCCATTACTATTTTATGGTTTATTATGCTCTTGGTTCTCTTAGTTAATTAAGTTAGTCTAAATTGTTGTTCACAACAATATGTTGAGGTTTGTATGTCTCATGAGACACCGCATCTGTTGGTGTGGATATGTATGGCGGATTTACATTTTTTAATTTGAATCTTTTGGCCTAAAATATCGAACATGAAGTAGTGGGGTACTCACCTTCGTAGAATATTAAATATGTTTGAAAATCCGTTTAACATTATGTTTTATGATTGAATTTTATATTATTTTTATTACGATTTCTTCCTATTGAATTTGAGTCTATATATCCTAGTTAATAAATAATAATGGTAACTTGTATCAAGTCATTATTCAATATTTTTGTATTATAATACTATTAAAAGCTTAGTTTCTTTTCTCTTTCTATCTGTGTTTTTATGCGACTCTTCCTTTTGTTAATGTGATATCTAAGACATTTCAATTGATGCTCTTTGAATTATATCACTATTATTATGATGTCGAATTCTTAAGAGTTCAATACGCCAAAAATAACATTTTATAGCACGTCTTTTATAGCGTTTATTAAATACAAGCGCGGTTGTATAATATTTTAAAAATAACGGATGATACACAACACTTTTTTTTACAAGCGTTGTTGTAAGGTTATATAGAGTCACATAGCGCTTGCGCATAATGTTTACAAGGCTTTTACAGCGCTTTTTCAAAAGCGCTGTAAACTGAAGTGCCCTCTCATAATGTTTTACAACGCTTTTGAAGCGCTTTAAACACAAGTGCTGTAAAATATAGCGCTCCCACCTTATGTTACATAGTTTTTAAAGTGTTTTTTTGACAAACGATGTAAAAGATTTGCGCTTTCACATAATTAAAGTACCTATTAGAGTGTTTTTTGTAAAAGCGCTATAAAAGGTTTTTAAAAAATAAAATAAGGAGATATTTGACAACACTTTTGAACAAGCGCTTTGAAAGGCTTCTAAAAAAACGCTGTAATAGGCTTTTAAAAAATAAAATAAGGAGGTCTTTTACAACGCTCTTTCAAAAAAGCGTTGTAATAGGATTTTATATATAGCAAACAAACATAAATGTGTAATAACGTATACATATTAACCACCAACGAAGAATAATAATAATAATAATAATAATAATAACCTATTATGTATTAATGATAGACTTTTAATGATAATAAAACTAATTGTTATAAAATGACAGAGTCAATTGTAAGAGTGATCATAGCAATTAAATAAAAAAATTACTACTTAAAATAATTTAATCTACCTAGTTAATTAAATACTTTTGAAATATTATAAAAGTTACATCAAACTTTGTTGTTGGATTTATTTTAGGTTTGGTTCTTAATTTGATTGTGACTATTTGATATGATTGTTGTTCATCTCTCGGTTGGTTTCTCTTTTTATTATGACCTTTTGATATGGTTGATGTTTACTCCTTGGTTATTTCTGAAGTAACAATGTCAATGATAAGAAAGAGAACTTTGAATTGTGATTCCATTTTTAAAAATTAATTCTTGTTTTATATTTAAACTAACTCAAGATTAATATTGGTTTCAAAACAAAAATGCATAGCATTTTTTGTTAGCCCAAAAAGAGTTTTTACATGTTATCTTTTAATCACAAAAATATTTTTTACGAACCACTGAAACTATCTTTAAGAATATAATCTTGGGTTTCAAATGAAATTATGAAAGAAGGTTCATAGATCAAAATCTACTCAACTTTTGTTTGAGATATATTTTTAGTAGAAAACTCAGTAAATCCTTGAATCTAGTGAGAGAAAATTGGAGCTTTTGTTTTATTGAAGAGCTTTGATTTCTCAAGTATGCGTATTTAAGTGATTTATTGATTGCACTCAAAACTTATTTGTTATCTTCACCTTGAGGTTCTTCTTATAGACATGAGGAAGGTTGATGACAACTCATGTAGCCGTTAATAATCCAACTGTTCAGATTGATGTTTTAATATACATGTGTTCTATTTTATCCAGAACATTCATGATTAATTATAAGCAAAACGTTATTCGTGTGTGCTTGAGTGAATACTATGATTGGGATCATTTGACAATTGTTTGATGTCAATATTTTTACTTTGTACGCACGTCGAATTTTCTGCATATGCGCAACATCAATGTCTTTTTTAATCCTTATTGTTCTAATTGTACTTGTTCATAGACCATCAATTTGGAGATTGATATTGTTTTGGTTCTTGATGTTGTTTTGCTTCTTTCAAACTTTTGGGTTTGATCATGGTTCTGAGTTGTCTTGATATTTGTTTCACTTAAGATTTGTATTTTGGAAATTGATTCATTTCATTTTTATTTTTAAAACAAATTGTCTATAATGATCTTGTTTGATAAAACTGATACTCTTGAAAATCAGAATGATCTTGGTTTGACTAGATTGATGCTCTAAAAAATCATAATGATCTTGTGTTGTTGTACAATTGTATATGATTATTTATCTTCGAATAATACACTCAAAAGCACAAGTTAAATAACAACACAATTAGAATCATAATTAAAAATTAATTAACTTGTTTGATTATCTTCAAATTATTAATTTGAAATTTTACCCTGACAAGTTTCTCTCTATGTTGATTTCACTCCTATTTTTATTGTTCATCTCTCTATATGCTATATGATATGATTGTTGTTCTTTCTTTAATTGCTCTTATTTATGTTGATTCATCTTTTTACTATAACTATCTTGTATGATCGATTTTCTTTCTTTGAATAATCTTATCTTCGTTGGTTTCACTATTTTTTATGATTGTTTGGTATAAACTCTTTAGATGTACATATCTCTCTATTTATGATTGATTCTATGTATCTTATAAATAGAAATTAATATTGCTTCATTATTCGAAACTTTTGTATTCTATTAGAACTCTAACTCTTTTCTACCTCCCTTTTTCTTTTTCTTTTTATGTGACTCTTCATTTTTTTTTTAGAACTTTAAATCGCATCCTCTCTCTTCTTTTTTTTCTGCGTACATTTCAACTAAGTTTTATACATCAATTTAACACCTCATTTTCTCTTTACCATTTCTTCTTATCATATTATCAACATATCACATATTTTACATCACTATATTTATTTTTTTTATCTCTAAAGTAGTCAATTGAGCATATCGGGGTACACCAATTATTTTACCTTTTTTATAGGCAAAGTGTTAGTAATTAATTAATTAATATTTTTATACTTTCATCGGAATTTAAATTTGATCATTTGACTCATTCACTCTTTCAACCTTAACTCAAATCATTTGAAATATTCGACTTTTACGACTCATCATTGTTTAATGAGTTAAATATAAAATTGGTTATGACAAGTGATGAATACTTTCAATGTATTAAAATTAAAATCCCATAAATTAAAAGATCATTAAGATCTTCTAGCCTGAAAAATGTGGTCGTGATAAAAACATTTAACATATAACACTTTTACTTGATTTTGTAAAGATAAATTATGTCTAATATAAAATATGAGATATGAAAATTCTAGACGTGCTGATGGATAGGAATTTTTGCTGAGTCAAATATAGCTATAATAACTTTATCGACTCTACTTAGAAGAGTATTTTTCCAACCATAAAGTTCGATATATTTTCCAAATGAGTATGGTAATTAAAAATGTACAATAGACTTAAATTAAGCAGTACCTTGATCCTTCATTTTCATTCTAATGGCTGGACTTGATTTTGTCAAGAATGTGAGAGATAATTTCTCCATAAACAAGCTTTTCACTATTCCATTTTAAAGATCTTGCAGAGTAATCTAGAGAAATATCCAGTCAAGTTTATCCATACCCACATCCAACTTTCATCATGTTGGGTTGTATTTTCTGAATTTTTCATTAATCAATTGTAAGCATTATGAGCTAAGTAGGTTCAAGTGTGGGAATGACCCAAAAGAGCATATTCGGGAGTCTGGATCAATGTAGATACTCATAAAATTAAGAAACTTGGATATCAATAGGAAGATTTGTGGCGAGATCTTGGAATTGCCGATAACCATTTACAAATATGTCATGAAGTTTAACATGAGTATCATGAATATATTAACAAAAGAAACAAGATTACATATGACACTTGCATTTGGTAAGACCTGTACAAAGTTCAAATTATTTAGCATTATTGAAAAAACTCATGCTTCTATATTGAGTAGGGTTGAGATTTCAATATAGTATATAAAAACAGTCATTTCTTAATTATAAAATTACAAAACATTACACTTATAATGAAGAATTATATATATAGAATGAATAATTCTCAATATCTCTTCCCGTCAAAAAAATCAATTAACTGTAATAAAGACGAAAATATTTTTTATCTAATAAGACACATCTCTCCTGTTACAAACAATTTTGTACAGATAAATTAAAAACTAACGAAAAATGCTAGCATCAAATATAGAAGAAAAAAAAATCAATTAAAAATTTATAGATAGGTATAAAATTTGAATTTTCTAAAACATTTGTATTGCATATTTTTTAAAAAGAAAAATTCAGAATATAAATTTTGAATTTTTTAAAATATATTTAGATTTCAAAAAAATTCAGTTACACAAAAATCAAACATTTTAAAATATATTTGTGTTTTAAAAAATATTTTTTAAGTTTTTTAAATTAAATTAAATTTAGTGGACTAGAAAAATAATAATAAATAATTTTTATAAAATACGAAAATAAGAGTATAAATATAGTATATAGTAAAAAAATCTTATTTTTTTATTAACAATAAACTGCTTAATTGCATATTCGCGATTGGATTGAAAGGTTTGTACAATAATGGCCCAATTACAAAATACGGGCTGTTGCAATACATTTTCAAATCCCCAAAAATAAATAAAAGGCCATATTATGAATTATTAGGGCTCTACATTGGAACAGTTCAGGCCCAAAAACATCAAACTGCAGGGGAAAGACACATATTCAATATAGTCCGGCTATTATTACGGTTTGGACGAGATGCGGGTTCCTGGTTTATAAGATAAGATGTTTGGGTTAATTTGATTTGGGCCACACAAAATCTTTAGCTCTGCTTGTTTTTTTCTTTTTCTGTAAGAAATAATTTTTGGGCAAATTTTTTTTTTCTTATTTTATGGACAATTATTAGATCCATTTTATAAACTTTGAATTTGTGGTTCATAATACATGATATTTTTCTATTGATGAAACATTTAAAAATGTCCAATTTTAGTAAATATATATGGGTCAATCTTACCTACAAACTTAAATTTTCATATGTTGCATAATAATATCTAACTAAAGATATACAACTTATCAATAGTTTAAAGACATACAAATTTTAGTAAAAATGCTCGACAATATGAATGTTGAGACACAATATTAAGTTATAAAAACAAAATTGTTTTTTAAGTCTTAAACTTTCTTATGCAAATTGTACAAATTAGTTAAATTATATTTTAAAGAGGCAAACAACTCGTTAACATATGTTCCTTAAAAGACCATTCACACATATTTTAACTTATATGGTGAATCAAAAATTATCCCAAAATATAGTTGGTGGCTTATTATTTTTACATTTCCCCAATATTTTTGATATTGTGTCGTCATATCTACATCTACATTTGCAAAAACAACATTTAAATTTAAAGAGACAAAATCTAGTCCACAATAGATTGCAAACATTTGGTGAAAACTTGTATGAACACTCACATGTTGTGAGGTACAAAATGCTCTAGTGGTCTCATAAAATAACTTCAAAAAAATTGTGAAAGCCGAGCGATATCCCAATCAACACTAATAGAGGGACAAACCTCTAAAAAGAAACTTCTTGTAACTATAATCCTTATCTTCAAGTTTCTCAAAGGCTGCTTGAAGCTTCACAACAACCTTAAACATCAAGTAAGTTGAGTTCCACCGAGTAGAAACATCAAGACATCCCAACTTTTTACAAGAAATTCTAGTAGATTCAATATATTCCCTAAACTTAGCAGTCATATAAGGTGAAGACTTAACAAATCAAACAACATTCTTAATGGCAGAGATGGACAAATGTTTTTTTTTGTCAAACTGTCGATTACAACCAAATTTAAAATATGTACACAACACTTCATATGGAAAAATTCACCATCCCCCATTAACTTATTCATATTTTTAACTTTTTTCTTCAAAAATGTCACAACAACATCATTAGATGATGAATTGTCAACTATTATTGATGGCACATTTTGAAATTCCCTAATCCCTTAAAACTTATTATATCTTCATACCTACAGTTACACCTTTGTGGTTATGGATAATTGTGAAGCTCGCTATCTTTTTATTTATTTATAATTTCATTCATTATCCACAAAGGATGTTGTAAGAATCAAGTAATTAAGGTTTTGGATTGATGTCTAACAGTCAGTAATAAGGGTCACTGTATTGCAATCATACTTAAAGAAAGCTTTGAACTTAAGTTTTTCATCCAAATACAACTAAAAACAATATCTACCTATTATACGCTTTGATGGGATGGTAAATTGGGACTGTAATGTTTTACACAAGTATTTCAATCTTTCACCCTCTACCGCCTTAAATGGTTGTTCCTCTAACATCATAAAAATAGACACTTCAATAGATGAAAATGTAAGAATTGTTTCGTTAGGGTTGTTTGACACAACAAGTGGTTTATTGACACGTTTATCAACATATTTGTTCATTTTAGTGGTACCATGAGATTAAGAGTCAAACATGTACCTCTTGTGGTAGTGTTTGCACGTTGTAGTATCAACATCACAATTAGGTATTTTGTTGAAATGTTCCTAGTAGTTCGATGATTTCCTAGGCTCGTTTACATTAGGTTTCGTCTTCTTTGTTACTCGAGTATTATCTAATACAAGTCCAACAACATCAATTATTGTTGTTGCTTTACCCCACCTTCATTATTGTTGATATTTTTAATATGTTTATTTTGTGTAGGCTGACCCATCACTAAAATAACGAACCAACTTTAATCAATAAATATCAACCACATAAATCTTCAATATTTAAGGGTCTGAAAGTTATTATTTAAGAGATTATGTTAAGATTTAAGGTGTTGTTACAAAAATTTACGTGATTGTATTAATAATTTTTTAGGGGTGATAATTTTGTATTTAAAGGGTTAAACTAATATTTACATAGGATGATTATTTAATAAAGGTGATGTGATTTATTTAAGGGGTTTTATAATTGTTAAAGTGATTGTATTAATAATTTTTTAGGGGTGATAATTTTGTATTTAAAGAGTTAAACTAATATTTACATAGGATGATTATTTAATAAAGGTGATGTGATTTATTTAAGGGGTTTTATAACTGTTAAATGAGTTACTATAAAAGCACGCATATATCATAAAAAAAAAAAAACTGAAAAAACAATATCTATATGCTAAAATCATACATTATATTTTACAAAAGAAAACACCATTCAATTTAGAAGAAGAAAAATACAAGCATGTGTTAAAGAAAAAACAAAAAACATGTATTTAACAAAAATAATTGCACACAAGAAAAAATTATAAACATAATTTTAGGGAGAAAAAAAAAATAACATAAGAGAGAGAGATATATAGAGAGAGAGGGAGGGGATGAGAGACTCATTTAAACAGAGACATACATTTTATAATTAGCATACACGTGAAAAAATAGTAATTGTGTATTAGAATCATGTATTACATTTACAAAAGAAAGCAGGAACATGCATTAAGAAAAAAAAAACATAAACATACATACATTTAGAAAAAAAAAACAATAGCATACTTTATATTTAGAAATTTCATAAGCATATGTTACATTATTAAAAATAACAAAGGGAAATTGAAGAAACAAACTTAAGCATACACTTACGGTAGTACTCTTGCTCTATATCTATTTGTCCTCCAAAGGGTCTAGTTCCTTGATTCATCTTTCCAAGCCATAACATAAAAAATAAAAGTTAGAAATAACTATAACATTTTTAAAAGATAAAACACTTAAAGTTAGTCAAACAATATTTTACTAGAAAATGAGGTTAGAAAAATACTTACAAATAATTAATATAAATGATTATCTTAAATATAGAACAAATCCTAACAAATATCATTAATTACATCAAACCAAATAACTCATAAAAATGAAACATTAACTAAAATCTTTTAAAATATGTACATATAAACTGAAAATAAAACCTTAAAGACATACCCTAAGTTTCTTATTATACATCATCTTCAAATCAATTAAAATCAAATACAATTTTTGTGTGTCATTATAACATTGTTCGGACACACATCATAGTAAGTAGATAATATCTATATAACCAGCTTCTCAAATATTAAATCAACTTAATTATCGATAACTTGAATTTCTTTTTTAAATCTCTACTAAATCACTCTTTCATATACACATTGTAGTATCACTCATAAATTTAATCATCTTATTGTATGTTAAAACTAAAAGATCTTATTCTTGTTTTATAATTAGTCCACAATATAATAAGAGTATTTCAAAAAATAATAATAACGAATATTTCATTAGTAATCTAAAATGACATATAATATTATCTATTAAAATATTATAAATTTAACGCTAAATATTTAATTAAAAAAATAAAAAGACATGATTTATATACACATTAACTCAAATCCATTAAATAATTAAAAATTATATATTGTAAATACTTATTAAATTGAATATGATGATCTAATATCTTTTATAAAATTTATGTATCGTTGTCATCAATTTGTTTTGGCCAAATTGCAATTTCTATTTTAAAAAATCATCAATTTTAGTATTTATATCAGATTTTTTAAAATTAAAAGTGAAGTTTTTATATGATTTTATAAGTGTTAATTATTTTATATCATTATATCATGTGTCACTTTTATTTAAAATATATCGCATTGCTATTTTTTAATTAAAAAATTAAAACGAATGATCACAACTATTAAATTTTAAAATAGAATAATTAATTTCATGAATTAATAAAAATAAAAGAATTAAAATTACAATGAAAGCTTTATTTTTAAAAATATTATCATTTTATTAATTTCAATTTAAAGTATACTACTTTGTTTGTTGGCAAAATAATTAAAAATATATTAGTAAGTGTCTTCTTTTACAAGTATTTATTGACAAGAGTTGATGTAAGAATTGTTTAAAAATAGAGAGACGCATGCAAAAGGATAATGATTGT
The DNA here is from genome assembly GCA_037974835.1 of Cicer judaicum. NCBI lineage: Eukaryota > Viridiplantae > Streptophyta > Magnoliopsida > Fabales > Fabaceae > Cicer > Cicer judaicum. Next base: position 2,656,264 of record JBBPBS010001102.1, read on the forward strand.
GTCCTAGATCGAGGCACGCAAACGCAAGCCTTTTGTGCATTTTAAGACTCTGTTCCGCGCATTATCTTCCTTCAACGCCCCTCCCATTTATTCCATATTTTGTTCTTTCTTTATTTCCCCTCCATCCTATGTTACCTTCTATTCCTCCCGATTCTCCCTCTCCTCACACACACACAACACAACCCTCTCTACCACTTCACGTAAATCACAATCTTGTCTCCTAATATTTTATAATACTACTAGTCTAACAAATCATAATAATTAATTACTACTAGTGCTTAGGATCATGCTTAAGTTTTCTACTTAGATTATTCAAAATAAAACTTTTCTATTAAGCTTTATTTTTACAGAACAGGATCATATTTAAAATTACTAAAAACAATTGTTTTTTTTTGTCAATAACAAATCAATATTTTTTACTTCAACTATAGTACATAAAAACAACAATAATGCACTTGTTAAGAAATAAAAATAAAGTATTGTATGAAAAAGATTATTTTAAAATTTAAAGAATTAATATATAATTTTTTAATATTAAATTTTTATTTTTAGTATCTTAATAAATGCAATTAGGACACTTGTTATTATTTTTCTTTTTATTAAAACACCTCTTAACTTAGAAAATTGGAACGGCCAACAACACGTTCTTCTCATTTCTTTTAGTACTAAAAACTGATACTCGTTTAAAAATGTGTTAATTTGATAAATCTTACCTCTAGTAAAGTTTAACTTTAATATTATTAAAAAAGAAAACTTTGAGAAGAAAACTTTCAATTACTGAAAGACCAAACTCAACGGGACAATGCATTCGGTACATATTTGGGATTCACTTTCTGAAAAGTAGAAGACTTTAGACTATCAAGATGGTATAATACAATTGATAAATAAAGTAATTTCTTACACATACTCGTATATGAAAGAATACATATTTAAAAATGTGAATTCTTTAAATGAATTTCTTATCATATCAAATTATTAGTCTTTAATTTCAGCTAAATGATATCTTGTACAATAAAAAAAGATATTAAACTTGTCAAAATAATTTTGATGTGTTATAGTATGGTTAAATATAATTTTATTTCCAAAAATTTAAATTTTAAAATTTTGATTATGAAAAAATTTAAACTTAAAGTAATCATCAAAGTAACCATGAAGTAGTGTTCAATAGTAATTTTCCTTTTTAAAAGAGATGTTGTCCTTGAAAATATACCGATATTCAAATTAAAATTTGAGTGAGAAAAGGGAGGTAAAGAGGAATGATTTTGTTATATTTTTTTATTGTTGTCAATTGTTTATATTTGTGGAAAAGTTTGGATTAAATACTAGAGAATCTAGCTATAGATATAATCTTGATGAGATTCTTCGACTCATTTTTACATAAATTCAAACAAAAAAATTATTTTATAATTAATTCACTTTTAATTAAATTAATTTATTTAAAATCTATTTTAATCACCACAAAATCAAACAACACTCACTATAAAAAAAAACAAACACATATTTTAATTTTTATTTAGTTGTTTTGAAGTATAATTATTATTTTTAAATTACTTTTACTTTAATAATGAATTATATTAATGTTTTATCTTTAAATATATTTTTAACACAATAATTTTACACACTTTCAATTAAAATAAATTTTAAAAAATAAACACATTCAATTTTGAATTTACAATCTATATTGACATAATTTAAATTAGAATTTATTTAATTTAAAAGAAAGTGATTAAAATACGCAGGCAAGACGACAAAGATGAGAATAATACAGGCAATTTAAATAGTAAATGTGGGAAACGGCGCCGCTAGTAAAGGATATTTTAGTCCTTCCAATATTCTCTGTTGTTGTTGTGTTCCGCACTTTGATTTTTCCTTTTTCTTTTTTTTATTTTATAAAAACGAAAAAAATATCTGTGTTTGGATTTCGCTACAGCTACAGAGACTGAACAAACCAATCAATACACTACAATACAGTCACCAATCTCATACACAAATATCACAACACCTCTAAACCATTTCTTCAACTCACCTAGGGTTTCCTCTTTCTTTCTTCTTTCCTTTCAAAACGAATCATGAATAATCACATATCAAATTCACCCTCCTCAATATTCTCTTACTTCCATCACTTTCCTTAATTCTATCTGTCTATATTTAATTACCTTTCTTAATTACTCTTTTTTGTTGTTAATCCTCTTTCAAATCACGACAACGATGCTTAACAGATCAACCAGAATTCCATTTCCGTTTCCAGTTTATGAAGATCGGCTAAACGGCGTCGTTTCTCAGATTCTAAATCTAACGGTTTCTAGTTTACTTCTCTGATCTCACTTTTTTTTTTATTAGTCACGTTTTTCTAGATGCAAAATGCGTAGTGAGTCTACTTTTTAGTAGTGGTGGAAGTTAAGTTGAATTAGAAAAAAAGCGCGTTTGTTTGTGGTGTGTTTGGATTGGATATTAAAAAAAAAACTATGGCAATGTCCTGCAAGGATGGTAATAAGCATTTAATGGATAATGGAAAGTATGTCCGTTATACACCTGAGCAGGTTGAAGCTCTTGAGAGGCTTTATCATGACTGCCCTAAACCAAGTTCCATTCGACGACAACAACTCATACGCGAGTGTCCAATTCTCTCCAATATTGAGCCTAGACAAATCAAAGTTTGGTTCCAAAATAGAAGGTAACATTTCTTAATACGACTTAAACCTATATAATTAGGAAAATTTTAATGATGGTAAATTAATATTAATGCTATTTTAATCCATTTGGTTATGTGTTGTGAGTTTTTTTGAGTTAGTTGTAACTACATTCCTTTGTTTGGCAAGTGATATTTTTTTTAAATTATGTTTATGTTTATTATTAATTATTACTCATTATGCAATGAAATATAAACAAAAATGATATTAGAAAAATTGATGTATGTGGTCTTAATTTTTAACCGGATATACGAGCTTTTTCAGATACCATTTGTGTTTATATTTCATTTTGCAGGGAGTAAGTTGTTTGGCGTTATGTTGAGTTTATTTCTTTTTGTTAATTTAGATGTAGAGAGAAGCAGAGAAAAGAATCTTTCCGGTTACAAGGAGTGAATAGGAAATTGACTGCCATGAACAAGCTGCTGATGGAGGAAAATGATAGGTTGCAAAAGCAGGTGTCTCACCTGGTGTACGAGAATGGCTATTTTCGTCAAAACACCCAAAATGTATGTTTTTTTTTTGTTGGAGATTCTTGCTAGTGTGTTTTATTTTTTCAATTAATGAAGACCATTCTAAGGGGTATTTGTGAAATTTAAATCTTTTTTGTGTGCTTAGGGCCTATTTGGATTGGCTCATTGAGCTTATCTACTGACATAAGTACGCAATTTTGAGACTGTATAAGAGAGTTTATGGAAATAACTTAAACATGTTCACAAACTGTTTTTAACTTATGGAAATAAGCGCTTAATAAGTTGTTTATCTAAATTAGGCCTTAATTGTTTTTACACTCTTACTATCTTTTCAGACTGCGCAGGCAACCAAAGACACGAGCTGTGAATCAGTTGTGACGAGTGGTCAGCACAACATGTCTAGTCAACATCCCCCGAGGGATGCAAGTCCTGCAGGGTGAGTGGGATTGATGGGTTCTTTGTGCCTTTCTGACACTGGTTTGTGATAACTTGGTTGTACATATATGGCTGAGGGAATCATGGCGCCTTTTTTCTTTTTACTTTTTCAGGCTTTTGTCCATTGCAGAAGAAACTTTAGCAGAATTTCTTTCAAAGGCTACTGGAACTGCTGTTGAGTGGGTCCAAATGCCTGGAATGAAGGTATCTCAAGAACTATTTCATTGGTTGACTTATCATCCAATATTCTGATGATCTTCATTAGCATAAATGCTTCAATAAATATTTTAAAGTCACGTTTCTTCATTAATTTTGCTGATGTGCACAGCCTGGTCCGGATTCCATTGGAATCGTTGCTATTTCTCATGGTTGCACTGGTGTTGCAGCAAGAGCTTGTGGTCTAGTGGGACTAGAACCCACTAGGGTAAGTAGTCCAGATTTACTATCTATAGTATTGATTATCTTATTCCAGTTTATGAATCACATGGTCAAACATACTCTTTCCAGGTTGCAGAAATCCTCAAAGACCGTCCTTTGTGGTTTCGCGATTGCCGAGCTATTGATATTGTCAATGTGCTGCCCACTGCAAATGGTGGAACCATTGAGCTGCTTTATATGCAGGTAAATTAAAAATTTTAATGAACGGATGAAGACTGTATATATATTAATGATTTACACTCAATCACCTTTATTCTTATTTGTTGTTGCCTTTGATGATCAGCTATATGCACCAACCACATTGGCACCTGCTCGAGACTTCTGGCTGTTACGCTACACTTCTGTTGTAGAAGACGGCAGCTTAGTGGCAAGTATCTCTAAAATTTCTCAGCCTAAAACTTTGATTTGATTAGATATTGTAGTTAATAATAACTGCCGTTCCTTATGCAATGGCCTAGTCCTACAACTATATTTTGACATTTTTTGGTCCTCCTACACCTTATATGTGTCTAAATCATCAGTAATGTGTGTCTTAGATCTGTGAGAGGTCTCTTAAAAATACTCAAAATGGTCCAAGCATGCCTCCTGTGCCGCATTTTGTTAGAGCAGACATGCTGCCTAGTGGGTACCTGATAAGACCTTGTGAAGGAGGTGGTTCCATCATCCACGTTGTTGATCATATGGATTTGGAGGTACAGTTATTCAACCTGGTTGCAATGATAATATTTTTTAACTTGAAATTAACTTAAGCATATTTGTACTATTGTTAGCCATGGAGTGTGCCAGAAGTTCTGCGTCCACTTTATGAATCATCAACAATGCTGGCTCAGAAGACAACTATGGCGGTATGGTTGTTGTATTTCTTTTACTGAGAGTACATTGGCGTATATGTGTTTCTTCTCTTCCTATATAAGTCTTTCTCTATTTCATATAGGCCCTACGTCATCTAAGGCAGATTTCGCATGAAGTTTCTCAGTCCAACGTCACTGGGTGGGGTAGAAGACCAGCAGCTCTGCGAGCACTTAGCCAGAGATTGAGCCGGTTAGTATATTCTACCATGGGGGCATGATTTTGGTTCTTATTCTTTGCAAATAAATTTGGAATCTCACATCTTCATGGCAGGGGTTTCAATGAGGCACTCAATGGGTTTACTGATGAAGGATGGACAATGATGGGCAATGATGGTGTTGATGATGTTACTATTCTAGTGAATTCATCACCTGAAAAGTTAATGGGTCTGAATCTGTCCTTTGGCAATGGATTTCCTTCTGTCAGTAATGCAGTGTTATGTGCCAAGGCATCAATGCTATTACAGGTCAGGATGCTTTGCAATTTCAATGAATTTTCTTATAGTGATAAAATAAAACTCTGAACAATCAATTATATCTGTTACCGAAAACAATTTAGACAATAATTACACAGGTCAAGCTCATATTATTATATTGTAAACAACCAGTACATACGTTTGTTGTATGTCCTTTTCTTTGCACTAGTTGTTGAGCTTGTGTTCTATTGAAAAGTAATCATAATTTGAATGATCGTTAACAGAGACTTTCGAATGCCTAGGAAAAAACAAGGTTCAGAGAGGCTACATATAAGGATTTGTTTGATCAGTCATTAGCTTTTCTAATAAAAAAGTAGTAAACATGCCTATTTGTTATATCGTTGTTATTTCTGTCCTTCGTCTGTCCTGCTGTTCCCCCATGAAAAGCACAGGCCAGTGAAATTGTTAGTTAAACAAAATTGTTTCAGTTGCACATATCCGATATTCATATTGAGTTCTATATTGACATGTTCCATTTCTTTTGTCCAGAATGTGCCTCCAGCCATTCTCTTAAGGTTCCTGCGGGAACATAGATCAGAATGGGCAGACACTAACATGGATGCTTACACAGCTGCTGCCATTAAAGTTGGCCCTTGTAGCTTAACAGGATCTCGCATCGGAAACTATGGGGGTCAAGTTATACTCCCACTCGCTCACACTATTGAGCATGAAGAGGTGATATATTGGTGCTAATAATGCAATATAGCTATTAATAATTTTAAAAATTCTCCAAGTACTGACTTTTAGCTTTACCATGCTAGTTTTTGGAAGTCATTAAGTTGGACGGAGTTTCCCATTCTCCTGAAGACGCAATGTTGCCCAGAGAATTGTTTCTGTTGCAAGTAAGCTATTTTTTCCTTCATTATTTGCTCTATGCTTACCCTTTATAGATGTTTACCTGGCGTCCTTGTCATTTTGATGGGCTACTCATAACACTTAGTTGCATCACATTTAGTAGAGGTCTCAAGGTTCATATTTCTTGGCCCAGTAATTGTGCTGTATATATGCTTTGAACTAATTAAGGATTTAACCAGTCAATGTACATTACTTTAATACTTGGAAACTGGAAATGCGCAAGAGAATTTAGGTTGGTTCTCCTGGTCCTGGTCCTGTTGATGTGATGTTATTTATTTGCTTTCCCTGTCTGAAATCAAAACCTCAGCAATGTCCATAGAGGAACTTATTAATTGAAATCATGAATGTGGCTCAGTTCTTCTATGATACTCTCTCTGGTCTTAAATATAAGCAAATACATCTACCTTTTTGCTTATATTTAAGACCGGGGGAATATATGATAAGAGGGGAAAATGCGATCTTTCCCAAAACCTCTTTCAATAAATAGTTAGCTAGTTTTACTCAGTATCTTTTAAACTCCTTCTATTAGAATGAGAAAGACTTCTGTTTTAATGTGATGGTTTCTAGGACACATTACCTTGTGATTTTCTTATAATTCATTTCATGTTGTTTTGGTAGCTCTGCAGTGGAATGGATGAGAATGCTATTGGCACCTGTGCAGAACTTATATTTGCTCCAATCGATGCCTCATTTGCTGATGATGCCCCACTTCTACCTTCTGGATTTCGCATCATTCCTCTTGAATCTGGAAAAGTTAGCTTCATATACTGCCAAACCAATTCATTTGTTTGTATTCACCTTTCCACCAGAATATTTTTATTTATTGCAATACAATATTTTGTAGGAGGCTTCCAGCCCTAATCGCACTCTTGACCTTGCATCTGCCCTTGACATTGGCCCCACTGGAAACCGAGCTTCAAGTGATAATGCTGGAAATTCTGGCTGTGTGAGATCTGTGATGACAATAGCATTTGAATTTGCATTTGAAAGTCATATGCAAGAGAATGTAGCATGCATGGCACGTCAATATGTTCGCAGTATTATATCATCAGTCCAAAGGGTAGCATTAGCACTTTCTCCTTCTCATCTCAGTCCACATGGTGGGCTGAGATCACCATTAGGTACTCCTGAAGCACAAACCCTTGCTCATTGGATCTGCAACAGTTATAGGTATGTATCCTGCCGAGGTTGTTGAAATATATTTTAATGTGATACAGGTGGGCTTATCCTGCATAATGTTCTTATTATATACTGATACCTTTATTTTTCAAGATTTTTGTAAGGATGAGAACTAAACTTAATATACTATCTCATTCCATAAAAAGATTGCATCTCTCATCAATGATAGGTTTGCATGTACTTGTTCCTTCTGACTTGTAAATTTTAGTACAGAACAACTCTAAGTAAGCAGTGTGATTGTTATTTATCACCTCTTTATTTAATATATCACATGGTTAGAGTTATTGCTCAAGTGCCTACTCTTTTAGTAGCAGAAACTGGTATTTTGATCAAAGCGATGTTTTTGACTACTTTAGTTTTGTAGGTGCTACTTGGGTGTGGAGCTGCTTAAATCTAATAACGAAGGAAAAGAATCTATACTCAAGTCCTTGTGGCATCACTCAGATGCTGTATTATGCTGCACTCTAAAGGTATGCTTGAAATTGATTTCTATTTCATAGGACATGTATTTTATTTCATGCATATTCTCTGTCTGTAGTGCAATTCAATTTCTCTAATGCAATAATATATTTAACAATAGCTGTCAAAATGAGCTATAAAGCTTGAACAACCTGATAATTGATAAAATTTGTGGGAAGGATTTGCATTCTGCTGGCCTAAGTAGAATTTGGTCTGGCGTGAATTACCTCTGGATTGAATTGAAAACTCATTGATACCCACATTTTTTAATATAAAAAAGCTGCAATAAAAATGAATTTTATGTGTAGCAAATTGAATAGTTTTTATTATAATTTGCCTCAATTATAGATCTATAATTACTTGGTACATTGAAAGGAGCTTTACCTGTCAGTGTTGCAAATCTTATTATTCTTGTTTAAACCATAACGCAATGCATTAGTTGAGTTAATAAATCAATAAAATACTCTTAATTATTTTATACCTGTCTATTTTTGTTTAAGTTAAAATCAGTTTCCACTAAAAATACTTCAACCTTCTTTGAAAGCATATTCTTTGAACTTTTTGTTGATGCAGGCATTGCCAGTGTTCACTTTCTCAAATCAGGCAGGGCTGGACATGCTGGAGACTACCCTTGTTGCATTACAAGATATAACTCTAGAGAAAATATTTGACGATCATGGTCGAAAAAATCTCTTTTCAGAGTTTCCCCAGATTATTCAACAGGTCTACCTACAACTTATTTATTTATTAAAATAAAAATGAACTTATTGGTTATGTTCCATTACCATAAGCATTGCTATTTAATTTTTTATTTTATAACTAGATATATCATATATGGTATAGACATTACTTGCTAGCTGTGTCAGATTGATCTTGAGCTCCATGTGACAAATTAATTTTGTACTCGATGAACTAGTTCCTTATTTTTTCTAATTTTCGTATGCTAATATGCTGTCAACAGAACTGGTAATATTTTCAAGCTTTATAATGCTGTTATTAATTTCTTCTCATTCTCTTTTGATAGGGTTTTGCATGTCTCCAAGGCGGTATTTGTCTCTCAAGCATGGGGCGACCTGTCTCATATGAGAGAGTTGTTGCTTGGAAGGTGCTGAATGATGAAGAGAATGCTCATTGTATTTGCTTTATGTTTATGAATTGGTCTTTTGTTTGACATTATGTTCGGAGTATAGGTATCAGTGTGTTAAGAACTTAAGATGAAAACATATTCCAAGACTTTTTTTTGACAACACATACTCCAAGACAAATACGCATTGTGTTTTGTATTTTTGTGATTGACACTGGATTTGCTCTGAAGAATTGGATTTGCATATGATATGACTATTTATGTGTTGGCATACGTTACTTGTTTCCTTCTTTAATCTAATGTTTTGCTCTTAGAAATAATTGGCACATTGAGGTGTAGGATAAATTTTTATTGATGTCTTGAATTTGGGATGACTTGTCTGTTTTTTTATCACATCATCAGAACTCAACTTTAATGAATAGGTTGAATTACAGAAAAAGAACTTAGAGATGGTAAGTACTAGGATTGTTGGTTGGGAAGTTTAAGTGAGTCTAGAATTTTTTTAATTATTTTTTTCTCTATGAACTTCATGCTGCATTGCTGTTTTCTTGAACTAAGACCGGTTGATTAGGACTACCCAGGTGCATCACTAACAAGGATAGAGTCTCCAGTTTAGTGTTTCAAATCGTGGGGTGGGTTAGATTGGTCTCTAAATAAGAGAAATTCAAAATGTCTTTTCGAAACTTGAAATAGGAGATTATGTTAGTTCAAATGTTACTTTTTAAGTATCCTTGAGATTTCACCGACACATAGGACTACTTTGAAATTCCTAATTACTGTTTAAGAGATCAATTTGATTTAAGTATTTAACAGAGCGAACCAATTTGAAATGTTAATGTCTGAACTAAAATGATAATATTTATAGTTCCATATGAACTTTTTGTTTGAAAATATTTTATTTCAGCAACTAAATTGACAGCAACTTGCAATTTAAGGGATCATTTTGAGTCCATTCAATGAAATCAAAACTTCCATGTTCAGCTTCAAAACTTACATGCATGTTTAGCTTATCGTTGAAATCATGATTGTGATTTGAGTGAAGATCTTTTAAATAAGGTCTTCTGCATTTTTTTTTTCAGAGGTAAAACACTGTAGCGTGACTCATTTACCACTTACAACATGAGTAAACAAAACTTCGATTATTCTCAATAAGTCAATATACACAACTTCTGCAAGGATCCTATTATCATTGATGATGCGATGCTCCATTGCTCGGCGGCGATAATCTCAGCAGCACTTGAACCAAAGTATTAGTGCAAATAGAGACATCTGTTACATTTTTTTATACAATATATGAGGCAATCAAACTACACCGATTACTCTCGAACACATATTCTTTGCAGCTCGGTCGAATCCGATCTCAACCATCGATCTAATGGTTGTAGTATGCTGCAAAGGATTTAAATCTGTTACTGTAGACTGAAATTTCATTTACATATTGGATAATGATTCAACCTAAATAATGGATTTTAAATTATAAGAACCTGTCCAATGAACAAATGTGTGAGATTGAGTCACGATGTGAGAATATATCCTTGACTCATTGTGTATGGCTTCTATTGTTTGTTTCCTTTCTAATCTTTAGGACAGCTAGCTTGTGATTAAAGCACAATATCAATAATTTGTTAAGCTTGTCTTAATAACAATGTGTGGACGGATTATTCTCTTAGTCACATATGTACAAATAGATACAGGCTTAATATCACATACGATATTCATTGGTTAAATAGCTATGTTAGATGCATTTATGCATTTTTTTATTATATAAGTCTAGGTGATCAATTGGGTCTAAGGTACACTAGAGTTGGATAACTTTTAGTTGTTCGTTAAAATATAATACGAAGGAAACATCTCAAAGTTTGATTTTTGATTGTTTTGTAGATTTTATCGGTAATGCTATTGCTTTTGTCGTTAATTGCAATAAAAACTGCTTTCTTGAAAGATTGGGAAAAAAATGGGGTTGAGTTTGACTCTTTATTGACTGTTGAGGCCTTTAAAAAATTACAATATGTATTGGAAGCTCCATAATAGATGAAACAATGTTTTATGTTTTTGTTAATAAATGTAAGTTATTGTTTAAATGTGTTGATAAATTAACATTCTTTACCACCTAGTTTAATTTTAGAAAACTTCAATCGAAATAAACATACTTAATGGTATAGTTAATATGGTTGTTTCTTTTACAATGTTTGAACACCGTTGGATGGTTGTTGCTCAGTCTGGACGGGTCAAATGCAGTCAGATGCTTTAGGATTTGGATTCAAGATCAAGATCCACTCCCGTTTACTCCATTAAGTCCAACAATAATTCTAATAGCATTTGTTAACGAGTTTGGAAGACAATAGACCAAATATTTTAGAATAAAGACTTTCAAACTACGTCCCAACTCAATACTTTAAAGAATTATCTATATAATTCATATATCTTATATATTCAGTATTTTTTTCAATTTTTAATTAATGTGAGATTTAATCATCATACTTAAATCTAGTCATATCATATCCAACTTATATTAAAGTATCTTTTGGCAAAATCACGTTATGAGTTCATTTACTCTAGTTTGAAGTTCATTCTCCAATTTAGAGTATCTTTTGGTAAGTGACCCATCCGAAAGAGACTTAAACTTTATCTAATGAGAATGATCTTCAATGCAACGAACTTTAACGACTTTTGTTCCTCCTTTCATGATTCATTGAGCTCCTCGTGAACTGAACTTTCACGTATGTGGCAGAAAAAGCTCATATACGTAGCAATTTCATATCCTTTTATATATGTAAATAAAAAACTTTACCACAAAAGAAGAAAGACGAGGCAGCCAAGTAATGGTAGCTAGCATGTGAGTACCTCTATACGTTATTGTGCTTTGTTGGTTGCTATATATGGACCACATAGATTGCTAAAAGCAAGGAACTTTTTAGTAGAGAAAAAATAAACCTTTTTCTTTTATTAAATATCATAAAAGGGAAGATTTTCAAAATGAATTTGATTTCATTTGTAATATTCATATGTAATAAAAATACATTAAAATTACAATTTGATTATGATTGTGTAAATTAACTCACAAGATCAATTGGGTCAACCAATTGTTCGACTTCAAAAATATATAGTAGCTTAAAACAATGTTATGCTCAAGATCAGTCCAAGAGTTACTGAAATCTAAAGCAAATTTTAAAATAAAACTTTGATAATAAAAATAAAATAAAATAGAGTTCTTTTAATACTTATAATAATATTTTAGGGTTTATTAAAATATAGGTCTTTTAATATTTATAATGATATTTTACGACAATTTTATTTAAATTTTTTGTTTTTTGAGATATAAAGTATTTTAATTTAATATGTCAATACTTATATATTTTATATTTATGAGGCATTTTATAATTTATTATGCTTAATTTTTTTTAGGCTTAAATATGCATGTAAAAAAAGTTATTATTTTCCAAGATCTAAAGTTCTTGTTTTACTAGCTTTGTCTTGGATTATCCTTTCTTATGCTTTACAATTAATTTTAGGCCATTCAAAAATAGATTTCACCTATTTAATTAAATATAAATAATTAATTTTTCATTCCTTTTATTATTAGATTTTTCATATTGTGTTAAAACCATATATATACTTATCTAACACTTCAATAATTTAAGTTTGTTGGTCTATATAAACACTTATATATCATATATGTGTGTGTTATTTTTCTTTCATGTGCATTAATTATCACTTTTTTTGTTGAGAAAATTCATGCACATTATCTAGAATATCTACTACAACAAGGGGGAAAAAATAAAAAATAAAAAAATATTTAGAGGTGGAAAAAGAAAGGCATTATAGTTACACACCATTATCAGCCATGGAAAGAAATCATGCATGTCGATGAACCATATATATATAGGCATCACGTGTGTTTTTTCACTTTAATTTCTTCGACCTAGCATCATCACTTTAGAAGTAAAACAAAATATAACTAAAAAAAACACGAACACAATCTTTCAGGTTATATTATTTATTTCAAATTTCTTAAAGTTGCACTAGTCATTGCTTTCTCATTAAATATTTCTCGAAAAATCTAGCTAGGTCACGTAGTTGGAAGATGACACTTGAGTTTCTAAGAACCATGCACTTGCTTCCAATGTTGCATGCTAAAGTATTATAAATAGGGTTATCATTTCCTTCTTCAACCACTATAATGCTTTACAAGATATAGTTCTCTTTGAAAACATTACGCTATTTAATCCAACACAATAATTTTTTTTCTCATTAACCCCATTTTGCTACAAACAAGTTTCAATATTTTTTCTTATTATTCATGATCATGGCACCCCATGGAGAATCTTTGCTATCAAGCTCAATAATCTCAAGGAACAAAAACACATCAAATAAACCAACAAATCTCTCATTATCCGACCACCACCTTCAACGAACAGTCTCCGATATTTCCTTCGAGCTAACGAAAGAAACAATCGATAATTTAAAACTACCATCGATATCCGAAGTGGAAGATGCAAAGTGTGAGTGTTGTGGCATGTCCGAGGAGTGCACACCGGAGTACATAGAACGCGTTCGCTCAAAATTCGAAGGGAAATGGGTGTGCGGATTGTGCGCGGAGGCGGTGAAAGAAGAGTGTGAGAAAAATGGTGGAAAAAAATTGGGAGAAGCTTTAAGTACTCATATGAGTGCATGTGTTAGGTTTAACAAATATGGAAGGGCTTTTCCTGTTTTGTATCAAGCTCAAGCTATGAAAGAGATGTTGAAAAAGAGTAACCTAGATGGAAGAATTAGGGCTAAGTCAATTAGTCCAAGGGACAAAAAAGGAGGAGGAGGGCTTGCTCGTAGTTCAAGTTGTATTCCAGCACTTACAAGAGAGATCAACAATATCAAAATAGCCAATTAATTTGGTTATCTTAAAGAAAACTCTTCTCATAATAACATCCTACTATCCTATTTTACAAGAGAAAATTTGGTTAATAAAAATTGATATATTTAATTTAAATTTTAAATTAAATATATAAATTTTATTGACTCAATTTTCTTTTATACATATAGAATTGGAGATAGTTTTAATTATAATCTTGCTATAAGATTTTTTTTTCTTTCTTTTTCACAAGTCTTGGTCGTTTAGGTTTTTTTAGGGTATTATTAACCCTTTCACTTCTCCAAGGCTGTTTTTTTTTTTTAATCTGTACAGTTTTTTTTATTTTATTTTAGAACTTAATGAAAAATGTATTGTAGATTTTACTAATATATATCATGTTATGGAATAAAATTTAACGGTCGTACTAATATTTATCATTTTCATTTTTTCTGTCTCACATATATTGAGTATAGCAAGAAACATCGTTTTTTTAATGGCAAATTATATAAACAAAATCACAAGATTACAAAGAATACTATATTTCAAATTAAAAAATAAAATAAAATAAATAAATGGGAAGAAAGACTATATAACCAATACCAAAAGAGATCCTAAGGGAACACCATGAGCTTAACTATACTAGAGAGACATGAGAATCAACTAAAAACCGATTAGCCCAGACAATGCATATAAACCAAGAAACTTAATTGTTTGTGAACGTACAACTACATTGAGGCTTAACAGGAAGATGAAAAGAAAAAAGAAAATCTCTTATTCTAATTAACATAAATTGTAAACTTAGAATAATAAATAGTAAATATATATAAAAAAAAAAAAAAATCCGTATGCATTTGGCTTAATGTTTTTTAAGGCTTGTTCAAAACTAAAAATTAAAATGTTTAGAATATTCAAGGTATAAAATTAAAGAAATGAATGCAAATTTTCAAAATATAAGGTATATTATTGAAAAAAGTTGAATTTATCCTTAATTGGAGATCTTATATCAATATCAATGATCTAGTTGCACGGATTGATTGAGAACCCTGATTATACTATAACATGATTATGATGTTTCCATAACTTTTTTTATGAGAAGGAAACAAAAGGTACAACAGAAAAGAAAAACTACTCCTAAAGACCAGAAAACGTCTAAAGCATTAGTAGTAAAACACGTATAACAAATATTCATTTTTGTATTTTTCTAATTATTTTTGTTATTTATTTTTTACATAATGTTTATTTTAATTCTTAATAAAACGACAAATTTGTATAAATTTGCAAAAGAAAAAACACTCAAATGATTATTAAATAAAAGATAAATAACTAAAATAAAATATAAAGATCAAAACAAATTAAATATATATATAAAAAAACTTAAATAAATATTAAGTAAAAAATAAATAATTAAAATTATATTTAAGCCATTTATTTAAAAAAAATTGCCAACAAAGTAGATCGCTTGACAATTTTTAAAACAAATTAAAAATGAAGTGACAATTTAAAAACGAAGGAGTTGGCCATTTAAAAAAATGAGTCAATATTCATCAAATCAAAATCAGTAAAGGTCAACCAAATTACATTATTTTCTTGTTAAACTGTATTCTTGTTATTATTTTTAAATAAAAAAATTGTATTCTTCTCGGAATATTTAGGAAATTGAAAAAACTTTATTATTCATTACTTATTGATTATATTGATCGAAAATTATTTATGTAATATAGAGTGACTAGTAGGCCGTAGCAAAAAAACCTAGTGACATTAATGCAATAAAAAAGTCACTCTTAAATTTATTTTTTGGTCAACTATAAAGTTACTCTTATTTTAAACGATGTATAAGCCCATATGATAGACAAGGCCGTTCATTGGGTAAGGCTGCTAAAGCCATGGGCCTTCTTCTTGAATGGGTCAATATGTTATGAATTTTATTTTAACAAAATAGGTGTTTTCATCTATTAAGAAAAATAATTCATTTTATTTATATATATATTATTAAAATATTGAGATAAGGTTGTTAATGATGTATCCATGATTATTGAGTAAAAAAATATAGCAGTGCTATATCATGCAAAATCTCTCCACGGTTGTGTGTATTACTTATATGAAAGGAGAAATGTTTTATTATAGTGATTTAATAGAAAATTTATTGTTATTCAAACAATCAAAATCATTAATGATGATTTATGGTAAAATTGTCTCTTGAGAATAATCAATTCCCAAAACAATATGATTAATTTTTTTTAGGTTAAATTGTTACTCATTTTAATTGCATGATTAATTATTTTAAAAAGCATTGTCCATTACTAACTTTCGTCCACAATTTTTCAAAGTCACGTGAGAGTTCTCACAATCTCACGTGAGGTTCAAGTCTAACCTCTTAAGGCAACTCCACCCACCACTCATAGTCAATTCAATAAAATGAAATAAAAATAAAAAGCTAAGAACTAAAGTATAGCACTAAATATCTTATGTACCCACGGGTTATTCAATTTCTAGGGAGGTTTATTCAAACACAAAAAAAAAACCACGTTTCTCTTCCCCTCATTTCCCCACTACATTCACATATATAAATTCATACATTACCCTTCCACTTCAACCCATTCCTTTGTGACTCAATCTTTATATCTCTCTCTCACTCACTATCTCTCCCTAAAAACTAAAATCTCTCTAGCTACCTCTTTCTCTCCTTCTAATAAAAATTCCAATTACCAAGTAAAAACTATTAGAAAATGGAAAACAACATACCAATATTAACAAAGAGAATATGGAGTATGATACGTGTGGCCTTATTCATGTTAAGAAAAGGCATATCAAAGGGAAAACTAATGATGGATCTCAACATGATGCTCAAACGCCGTGGCAAACTCGCCGGAAAAGCCATCACCAACCTCATGTTCCCTCACCACCACGGTGGCTCCACCTCAAGCCGCCGCAACGGCGACACAACCCAAAAATTCTCTACCACAAGGGAGTATGAGTTTAGTTGTAGCAACACACCAAATTACATATTTGCCCTTAATAACAATAAGCGAAACCGCCACAACAACTTCTTCGCGTGTGCTCATGCACCTCACACACTCGAAGACGAAGTTGTGGTGGTTAATGCGGTTAAGGTTGTGTTGGAAAACATGATAAATAACCGTGAAGTGATGGTGGAGGCTTCCCCGGCGCTGCCGGGGTTCGGCCGGACTCCAAACGTGAGGCAATTGAGGGTGACGGACTCGCCGTTCCCGTTGCACGACACCGACACGGAGGCGGAGGTGGACAAGGCGGCGGAAGCGTTCATAAAGAGGTTCTACACACAATTGAGGAAGCAAGATTAATATAGAGTTTTGTTTCTTAACATTTAATTAATGTTAATTATTATGATTATGTACGTCAAGCCAATTAGTAGTTTTGGATAATCTCAGTTTTGTGTCTTTTTGGAACTTAGGAGAGGATGCATGTTAATTATGTTGAGGACTTAATTTTGTACTAATTTGTTGGCTTGTTTCTTATATATATGAAAAATAAAAATAAAGTGTTATTACAATTAAGTGTGATTAACTTGATCCCTTTCTCTTCAATTTCTATCATACTTATATAACTTAGTTTTCATTTAATAAGTCTTTTGGATCTGTATAATAATTTTTAGGAAGCCATTTCTGATTTGAAATTACGTTAATAATACTCTTGAAAACATAAAAAATAGAAAATTAAATAAATGGGCTTGTGTTTATATTTTTCAATATTAATTTAAATTAAAAAAATGAAAGATTTTGTGTATCCTAACAAACTGTGGAGTACGATTGTCGAATCTTCTCGAGAGGTACACTGTTGAACGTACACAACTTGGTACTCATTAATTTTTATTTTATAATAATTACTCAAAAGAATATTGAATCTTATGATTTAGGATTAATACTTTAATAGTATGCTCAATTTTCTTATATAACAAAAATAGTATATTCCAGTACATTGCAGATATTTGTTCATAAAGCTTTCTTTCTTTTTTCATTACACATATAATATATGTTATTATTCATTAATTTTCTTAAAGCAAAATTTATTTAGAAAGAGAGTACAATGAGTACTTTACTCTAATCAGCTGCAAACAAAAATTCTCATTTGCTACAAAAACTTAGAAAAGGATTACAGCTCCAATTAAAAAATAGACCAATACGTGCAAGATATAACTAAACTAGAACTTGATGATATTGTTAGACAGTATAATATATATGATTTAAACTCAGAATTTAACAATTAAATGACCTTTTTTTTACCGTTTTCTTTATAGTTTCAAAAAAAAAAAAATAGACTGATGGTCCAACCTATCAATAAACCAAAGCTAAGAAAAGTATATTCTTTTTATTTCACTAATTGCTTAATTGATTGAAACCTTACTCTATTTTCTTCAAATTTCTTTTTGTTTTTCCATTATCTTCAACTTAATTTTTTTTAAAATTAAATAATTAGATTTAAGTGATTAAAAGACAAATCGTTTAAGAGAGCAAATTCAAATTTTAACTAAAATAATTTTTACTCCTACTTTATTTACATCTTGGTTGAACTCTAAATTATTAGTATTTAATTCCTTTAAAAATCAAAGTTAAAAAAAAAACTGTATTATTTTCCCCTTTTTCTCATAGCTTTTTATTGTAACTTTAAGTCTTTATTATTTTAATCAAATTAGCTTACTTGCCGTATATATATTAGTACTATATAATAACGCGCTCCAAAAGTATAACGACCATAATTGGTGGAAAATTATTGAAGTATGTATTTGTGCTAAAATTGAACCTAAGGCTTTTGATTGTATGTGATTGGTGACCCAAATTTGGTTTAAAGTTAAATTGGCTTTAAGGACAATACCCCACTACATTGTCTTCATACAATTCCACTAACCTATCAAAGTGAAACCATAGCTGGCCCATCTACAAAAAAATATTGCTACCTTTCTCAACTATGGCTTCTTTTAATTTTTTCATCTTTTGCTTTTGCTTTTGTTTTTGTCATTCAATAACTTTTTTTTAAGTTTTATAAGATACCACTTTTCAACTTCTTAAGTTGGTTGCCAAGAAAGAAAATTTCCACGCCTACACGTGAACTCACAAATTATTGGGCAAGTAACAAAATTAGCATTGTTACCCTATACAGACATTTTTTTTTTATTAAGTAATACTACATATCTGTATTTCACATTTCATCTCCTTAATTACACCTCTTTATGTTTTTTTTTTCTTTCTATTTCTCCTTCTTCCTTCATCATTAAATTACCTATTGCATTTCTTACTTCTTTTCGCTTTCTTGCCTTCTATAGTTACTTTTTCCCTCGTGAAATTCTTATTTTACATATCTTTTTGTATTAGAATTCATCAATTGAATTCAATTAGACAATGAATTTTATTTGATGACGAATGTTTAAAAGAATTGAGTTAGAAACCTGAATGAAATAATTATCTATTATATATTTATCTTATGATCGAATTTTGAATTATTAAAATCTTATTTTCTTAAATTGCGAGTTAAAAAAACAAATTTGCACAATATTTCTTAAAAAAAAAAAAGTTAAG
>JBBPBS010001102.1:2683164-2694158 GCA_037974835.1 Cicer judaicum
AAAAAAAAAAAAAAAAAAAAACAAATGAAGCAAACACCAATATTAAATCCATAAATCAATTTTGAAAAGAAAAAAGACAAATTAAAAACAAAAGGATCTAAATAAGTATTTACTAACTAAACAAAGTTCATAGAGAAGATAAAGAAATGCATGCATCTACCAAAAAGGGTTTAGGTGGTCTCTCTTTCTTTAGAATACCTAATATTCAGTTGTCTCATTAAAAATAATTTTGGTGTTTAGCGCGAAGGAAACCGATCTAAGACATTGATCGATTCTTCAATCTGCCAAAATAAATGGATGAATGTTGTTGTAATAGTCATGAAATATATTAAAATTATAAAACTAATTTAATTGTGTTTTTTAAAAAATTATTTTAGTATTTAAATATATTTTTTGTTAATTAATTTAATCGTTATTTTTGTTCGTAGATTTAATTTATAAAATTACTAACAAAAAAGACATTTAAAAATATATTTATAATTTTGATAAATTAAGAAATTATAACATAACATAATATATGATAGATATAAGTCTCTTAAAATAATTTCAGATAATATTTTAATTATTTATTTATTTTTTTAATTTAGTCTTATATTTAATTTTAAATAAACAATTTAATTTTTTATTTTTTAAAATATTAATAATATTATTATTTTTGTTACAAAAATTCATTAAAATTTTTAAACAAAACTCATAAAATTAATTATAATCTCCAATATAATATAAATTTTATCAAATTTATAACTCAATTTTTTAAATAAATTCATATTTTTATTTTTTTTTATATTTTTGAATTTTTTAATAAAATTAATTAAATAACTAAATTAAGAAAAGTTAAATAATTATTTAAAATTAAATTAAGAAATCGTTTGAGCCGTTAAAACCTATGAGAAAATAACTAAGAAATAAATGGTGCCTCAAATGGTCAAAATTTATGTGTGGATGCTTTATTTGTTGATCCAACTTTACTTTGATTATTATATCTTGAATAATGCGCTGGTGGTTGCCCCTGATAGAATGAGCTATTGAGCTATGGCATGCTTGCAAATGAGCTATTGAGCTATTACAATATTACTGATAGCAGAGTAATTGCATCAAAATCTAGTTAAAGATAAAAACAACATAAACTTATTGGAAATACAATTCTTATGCAAACCTATTTTTTAAAAGGTATTTGAAAATTATTTCATAATTTTTTTCTTCTTATTTTCTTTTATTAAAGGATTTGGGAGTGTGGAATAAAAGAGTTGAGAATCATAAATCCTAATCCCTCTTGAGTCTGGTAACAATTTAATAACGTTAATAAATAAATAAAACTCATTTTTTTCAAAAATATTTGTAATGATAATTCTTTTATAGAGATAAATGTTAAATTCTACTTAAATTGGATGTATAAATGAAGTCTATCCGGCTGCAAAACTCCCCTCCATAACTTTAATCGAGACACTTTAAAATATTAATGATATATACTATTACAATGATATATAATTATTCTTTCATTTGAGTTTAAGCTTTAACACTTATAAGATTAAATTATTACCATTGAACTAATATTTCAAGTGTATCTCATTGACATACACATTATTCACACTATTTTAATAAATCTTAATGATTTAGTTTTCGTTTTCGTTTATTTTTTTTTCTACAATGTTTAATCAATTTTGTAATTAAATCGTCTTATATTCGCTATAAATGTATAAGTGATGTGATATGTAATAATAAATGCAAAATGAGAATATCAAACATGTGGTGATAAAATGTGTTTAAAATCAACAATTTTTGTGAACTTTCTCCTTTAAAATTTCCTTCTTTAACTAGGAATGTGGTTGTAGTTTGAGAAACTCCTCTTCATAAAGCTGCATATACTTAACTATGACTCAAACATGGGTAGAGATGAATTTCAATTAAGAATACGGGTTAAATTGAGTTTGGTGCGTTTTTTACTCAATTTTAATATTTGATTGGATTAAATTTTAGAGTATAACTTATCTCATAATTTGATCAAATCCGATAAGTTGCAAAATAGAGTTGATCCTAAGATAAAATATCAATTATTAATCTTAATTTTTTTTATAGAAAAAACAATTAAACATAAATAAACTCATAATAAATCATATATAATTATCAGTTTATCACTTGTCAATTCATTCAAGAATAATAATTAATAATATTATTTTAAAAATTATAAATTATTAAGTTAATGATATGATTGATAATAACAAAAAATAATTGATAAGTTAAGACGGGACAAGTAACTCAACAAATAATTGGAACTCAATTTTTTTTCTTTTTAACTTGTTTTATCTTTATTTTTTTGAACCAGATTAGATTCATTTAATTGTTTATGGATCAAGATAGATTTAGGGGAGATCTTGTACCCTTATAACTTCAAAATTAGGGGTTGGGGGAAGAGGTGAGATTTGTCTCTTAGACTTTTTTATTAATTGTAATTGCAAAATTTAATTTCGCGAAAAATTACTTCATAAGTAAGTATAAAGGTGAAATCTCAAACTTTCAATTGTTCTATGTTTAAAGAAAGATCTTCTTGCTATATTGTTGCCTATTAGATGAGTTATTACATTAAAAATGTTAAAAAAAAAATACAACTATTAATCTTGTCCCATTACATAGGCCAAATGTAGCGTTCATGTTTCGCAACAATATTCACTAATTTCATTTATTCTTTATTAGATTAAAGTTTGCTATATGAAGTTAATTTTCTTAACATAATTGTTAATTTTTAGTCTAATTTTTTAAGAAAACTACACTCATCAGTCTTTTAATTAGAATATGCTTAAAATTAAATACGATAGGATGAAATTAAATATGAGAAAAACTTTTTTGCTGTCTAAAATTAAATAATTCTTATTTTTTTAATTGAGTGTATATTTTTTAACTTTTAAAATATGTGGCCATAATCTATCATAAACAATGAAGTGTCAATATTATTGTTGATATAAATAGTGTAACGAAAATTAAATTATGAATAAAATATAAAAAAAAATTTAATTATGTTTTTAAAATATTATCTACACTCAAATAAATTATTACTTATTTGCTAATTAAATATTTATAAGATAGTTAAGTGTACGTGAATATTTTTAGAGATATAATTAAAAATAATTATAAAAACTAAGAAAAAGTAAAGCAAATATTTAAGACAAGATAAATCAGTTTTTATTTTTAAATAATAAAAAAGTTTTTTTCCAAATAAAAAATAGTTTATCATATATTATATATATGAAAAACTGAAAAGGTATTATAGGAACAAAAATAGACTAAATTCCGTCAAAAAAAAGTTTGACTAATAAAAAAAAAATAGCTTACTATAAATAATAGATTAATAATATTTTTAATAAGCAATATAAATAAAAACCTCGTGTTACGTGTCAAACAAAAAGTACCAAAAAGGCACACACTCTCTCGCGTCGCCTTCTCTGTCTACCTTCTTCCTCTTCTTCTTCCTATTTCAGTGTCACCGTGTCAGAACCCTAATTCCGCCGTGACGATCCCTTCTATCGCTAATTTACGTTCAAATTTTTTAGCCTATCAGTTTGTCACATTTTGTTCCTCCTTCTGTTTTCGAGTTAAAATCAAAATCACTAAGGTTTTGTGATTCTGATCGGGCGTAAGAGGGTTTTGGTTTTCATTGATTTTTACTTGCGTTTTTCGAGTTTTCAATTATCCGTTGTATTTTTTTTGGTTGCCGGAGATGAGATTTGAGCGATGAACTATGCCGGAGCTTCGTAGCGGAGCGCGCCGGGGTCGGCCAACGAAGAAACAACAAGAAACAAAACAGCAAAAGCAAGTTCATCAAAGTCCGGTTGCAGGGGAGGCTATTGCAACCCGGACGAGAAGGCGGCGTGCAGCTGCAGCGGCTGCTAACAATAACGTTGAGGAGGCGGCGGTTGTGGTTGTGGCTGTAAACGATGACGTAGTGGTTGCTGCGGCGGATAAAGAAGATAAAGAAAAGAAAGAAAATCATATAATTGAGGAAGAAAATTTGAAAGAAGCCGTTGGAGCAGAGAAGGAAGAGATAGGGGAGAAACAAATGGATGAGTTTGACAGTGGAGCTCGTAGCAATGATAAATCCAATGCGGGTGAAGACGATACTAACGCCTTTGTTATTCCAGAACAGGTTTCTTTGTTACTCTTTTACTGATTTTTTAAAGATTTTTGTGTGTTATGTCCCTTTTTTGCTGCTACTCTGCATATGTTATCTTTTATTTTTAATTGCATGTGTAGGGTGTTATTTGAATCAGTGTTATGGTTTTGAAGACTTCAATGTTTTGGTAATCTGTTGGTGAAAGACTGCAAGTAGTTCCTTTTTATAGTTCGTTTTGGATTAGAAGTTTGAAACGTTATTATGGGGGTTTTAGTCCAGGGATTTGTCTGGCAGTTGTTAACTTTTTGATTGTGATAAGTGCGTTATGAGTTATGACTATGAGTTCCTGGGGTGGTCCTAGTCTTAGGAGGGTGAATATGTCATTGGTTTTTCATTGTGATTAGTTTGTAGTATGTTTTTCTATACAGAAAAAGGGACACCTTCCTTTCTGTCCATGCTCTAGCTGGAGCTAATTCCAGGAGCAATTAGGGTCGTATCCAGGAGCAATTAGGGTCGTAGTCATGATTGTGGGTATAACTAATCTAGGGGGTGTTCTCTTGAGCCTTTAATGCTCCAAAAGCTCAGAGGGTACAACTCTTTTGTCACTGATTTCTGTATAGTTATGACTTAACTAGCCAGTTTTTGAAAATTGACAAGACATTTAGTGGGTGAAAGTGTACATGTTTTATATAGGTTGAAATCATGGTTGACAATGTTCGTCTCTCTACTGAACAGAACTCTTTTATTTTTCCTCGCTTTATATTGGTCATATAATGGGAACTGTCTTATTATTCTGTTGTTCGTTTCTAAAATCACTGCATTTGGATTTGTTCATGTGTGCATGTATTCCATCTTTATCTTCTTCCATATTCAGGGCCGTTGTAGTTTGTAAAACTGTATATATTTTTTCATCCACTCACATCAACCCAGTCTGTATATAAAAGAAATTCACAGCAATTTATCCACCCGTGTAAAGCATATTTTCACTGGCAGATCTAGAATTTTCCTTTATCAGGGGCATAAATATCTACAATATATTCGCTGAAGACCAAAATTCTAAGTTTCCTCAAAATACATGTTATATATCTCATGATAAAAAACGTAAAATACCTAAGCTTCTACAAATTGCACACGACATATTGAACTCTGATATGTTATGCGTCCCTTTATTTGTTTAGTGTTAGAGTTGCAGTATACTTAGAGGTGAAAAAAATAGAGTTAGTGCTACCAATTAATTCTCTCTCTCTTTTATTAACTTCGACGTTCATTTAAAAAATAGTTTCAAAAAGGCAACCCTAATATTTTATTGGGAAAAAAAATAAAAAATAATTCAACTTTTTCAAACAAACACAATCATTTTCCGAGGCAGCTGTCGCTAACGGCATATATGTATCTTCCACTGCACACTCTTGATGATGTCATGACACCAACTAATACTTGTCTCTTCCCCATGACTTAACATTTCTTGATCAGTTGATCTTAGAAAAATATGTTTTTGTTTTTGAATAGTATATGATCATTGATCTTATGCCATGTCCTTCCATTTAAAATAATTATTGGAGAGTGATATTATGGATGTAAACCTAGTAGAGTGATATTATGGTTTGAAAAGTAACTCTTGAATAAATTAAAAAATATTAAAATTGAAAATACGACTCTTTGATCCATGACAAGACACTATTGTGTTCTTATACCTCTATAGTCAAGCCCTTAAAGTTGGAAAAGGCTCTGGTTGTAATTGTTGTTGGTTTAAAAACACTGTTGTTTGAGTACCTTCTTAGAGTAATTCCTTCAAACTGTTTTTTCGTTGCTAGTTTTCTCATGTTATTCTCCTATCATGGATGCTAATGTACTTTGCTACAAATTTTCAAGCTGCCCTATTTTGTAACTCTGTTCTGGTAATATATCATCATATTGTTCTCTAATCACAGGTTCAAGTTGGTCAGTCTCCTATCTATAAAACAGAGAAAAAACTTGGAAAGGGTGGATTTGGTCAAGTATATGTTGGTCGGCGTGTTTCTGGTCTACATTTGAGCGAGAAAACTGGACCTAAAGCTATAGAGGTATATGTATCCTTTCGATATTGAGTGATTAGTTATATCTTATTTTTACATGTTAAAGCATTTTAATTTCAGGAATTTACAGTTTTTTTACTTCTTTATCAGGTTGCAATAAAATTTGAGCACAGAAGTAGTAAAGGATGTAACTATGGACCGCCGAATGAGTGGCAAGTGTACAAGTGCGTTTTATTATTGCTTATTCGTATATTTTCTCTCAATTTCCTATATATTTTTTTGGGCATCTTATGGATATTTTTCTATTTGTACAGCATTCTTGGTGGAAGTCATGGTGTGCCCCAGGTACATTTCAAGGGCAAGCAAGGTGATTATTTCGTCATGGTATGTTAATGGGTTTTATTCTTGAATCATCTGGATCTTGTTTTTTTTAATTACTATTTTAAATGGTAATGTCATATTTCCTTTATTTGATTCTTCTTTGATTGAAGATTTTCGTTTTGCTTACGACTTTCATGTGTGCAGATTATGGATATTCTCGGACCTAGCTTGTGGGATGTTTGGAATAATAACTCTCACACGTAAGTTCTTTTAAATTTATTTGTTAGATGTGCATAAAATTATATTCCCTGTCGTTAATATTTTTTTGTCAATTCCAGCATGTCTACTGAAATGGTTGCTTGTATAGCCATTGAAGCGATATCCATATTGGAGAAGATGCACTCCCGAGGGTAATTTTATTTCCACTCTACTAATTAATTTCCATGCATGAACTATTTGCCCTCATTTATTTTGGGATATGACTACTGAAATTGTTAATCTTTTTTTTCTCTTTTTCCTATCCATCTGCTGACTTTAGCAATGTACATAGGACTATATGAATTATGATATTTTATAATAATTGAAATTATGTTTCCCCTAACTATATGGCTATGGTATATGGTAGGTATGTACATGGAGATGTAAAGCCGGAAAATTTTCTGCTTGGTGCTCCTGGGACACCTGACGAGAAAAAATTGTTCCTGGTAGATCTTGGTTTAGGTATGTTATTAACTAATTAGTTATTGGTTACATGTTATATTTCTATTTTTAGCATAATTTAATTAATTACTCATTTGGCTCTTTCTTTGCTATTTTGGACTTGCAGCTACTAAATGGCGGGATAGTGCAACAGGTTTGCACGTGGACTACGACCAAAGACCCGATGTTTTCAGGTATGTATTATTAATTTTGGATCTTGTAGAAAATGTTTAAGTTTTCTTTATTTATATTAACTTCTATCGTATGAAAAATATTTTCAGAGGCACAGTTCGCTATGCAAGTGTGCATGCCCATTTGGGGAGAACTGGAAGCAGGAGGGATGATTTGGAATCTCTTGCATATACACTGATTTTTCTTCTTCGAGGCCGTCTTCCTTGGCAAGGTTACCAGGTTGGTCATATTTAAACAACTTTCTCATTTTGTTCTTGTGTTAAGAATGTTTTTCTCAAACAGTTTATTGTTTTTCTCAGGGAGAAAACAAAGGATATCAGGTTTGCAGGAAGAAAATGGGAACAGCTCCAGAGAACCTATGTTGTTTCTGTCCCCAGCCTTTTAAAGAGTTTGTGGAACATGTAGTGAACTTAAAGTATGATGAAGAGCCTAACTATGCTAAATACATTTCTCTCTTTGATGGAATTGTTGGTCCAAACCCAGATATTAGGCCACTTAATACAGAAGGCGCACAAAAGGTATCATTTTTTTTAACCATTTACTCTTTTTTATATATTTATGTATATTCGAAGTTTGTAGTCTGACCCTTGAAGCCTGCTAATTTTATTTTGCTTGAAGCTTGTTGGTCATAAAAGAGGCCGATTGTCTACAAATGAAGATGACGATGAACAACCCAAAAAGAAGGTTCGAATGGGTTTGCCAGCGAGCCAGTGGATTAGTGTTTACAATGCTCGTAGACCGATGAAACAAAGGTATAAACCAATAAATCTTAAAAGTTTGTTATTAATATAATATATGATTTTATGTTTAGACATTTTAAGATTAAGGTTGGAGAGTGTGATTTTTCAATCCATACCTTATATATGAATATTTTTACATGCCTTTATGTGTGTACATGTTGCATCATATGTTTTACCTTTTGATTACAAAAATTAGATGCCAAGGGTTATCCAATTGTAAAGCTTATGATGTAAGGGAATTGTTATGCATTAGGAGTGATTCTCTTTTTGTGTTGTAGGTATCACTACAATGTGTCAAGTACAAGGCTACTGCAGCACATTGACAAAGGAAATGAGGATGGCTTATATGTTAGCAGTGTTGCTTCATCTCAGGACCTATGGGCCTTAATCATGGATGCAGGGACAGGTTTTACTTCCCAAGTTTATGAACTCTCCCCCCAATTTTTCCATAAGGTAAATTTTAATCTATTGCCATATATTTTTTCTACTTATGGATTATTGAAATTTTCTGCTTAGCACACAATATATGCATGCTTGTAGATCTGTTAATACTCGTAGTTTCAATTCAAGGCCCACTTATTATTAACATGGCATTTCCGTTTCTGTTTTTTTTTTCAAGGAATGGATCATGGAGCAGTGGGAAAAAAATTACTATATCAGTGCAGTTGCAGGAGTTGAAAATGGAAGTTCACTAGTAGTAATGTCTAAAGGTTGGCTTCGTTTAAGTTAATATATATATGAGACATCAAGTGAGAAGATGTGTTATAATAAGAGATAAGATGATTAAATCTGAACCATGCCACATACATGAATGATTATGATTGAAAATAATGTAAGTGTCACATGAACACTTGAAAAAAAGTCCACACACGAAATGTTGTTTTAATATCAGCCCTTCCATAATTTGGTCAATTGCTAAGATTCATTTATCTCATCTCTTATTATAATACATCCTCTCATTTGATATATATATATATATATATATATATATATATATATATATTTGCCTATGTGCTGTGGTAGTTCTCTATTTTCTTTTTGCTGACTTAGATCATGGATTTCAGGCACCCAGTATTTGCAGCAATCATACAAAGTTAGTGATTCATTTCCTTTCAAATGGATTAACAAAAAGTGGAGGGAGGGCTTTTATGTAACTTCAATGGCCACGGCAGGGTCCAGATGGGGAGTAGTAATGTCTTATGGGGCAGGGTTTTCCGACCAGGTCATCTTTCATTGAAGTTTTATCTGTCAATCCTTTAATCACAATGCAACTTAATAGTGCAAATAAACATCCTTCATTCATGTTTATGAATTGCAGGTGGTTGAACTAGATTTTCTGTATCCTAGTGAAGGGATTCACAAGCGCTGGGAGTGTGGATACCGAATCACATCAACTGCAGCAACTTGGGACCAAGCCGCTTTTATTTTGAGTATTCCAAGGAGAAAGCCCCAAGACGAAACTCAGGAAACACTAAGGACCACTGCTTTTCCTAGTACACATGTTAAGGTGGGTCATATACTCGCATTTGTTGTCTATGCAACATCTGGTTTACAAATTTTTGTCTTTTCTAAAGTGAGAAGTTAGTAATGTGAGTAAATCAATTATTGATATTGCAACCACTCATGAATGGTCATGCATGTATACTATTAATTATTGATTTGGTTATTGATGGTTGATATTCTTTACTTTAGAGGAGCCTAATCTCTGGTTTACAGATAGTTTTAGTCTGATAATACTTGGTTTTACAGGAAAAGTGGGCGAAGAATCTCTACATTGCCGCTATTTGCCACGGACGAACTGTTTCTTGATACTGCCGAGCCATCGAGGTGCCGAAGTATTTGGATTTAGTTGAAAAACACCAAACTTAGGCTTGGACCCAAAACGATTTTAAGTATTTTGGGACAAACGTACTTTTGGACTCTTAGGAGTATGTTAATAGGCATGATGGGTTTGGACTCAGGAAATTTTGATGGCTACGGACTACAGTTTTTTTTAATTATTGTATTGTATGTAGCAGAATGAATTTTAGACACCCCAATTTTCCATTCGTGTCGATACACTTTATGCTGGTAAAGCTATACATTTTACGTTGGTAGATTGATCAAAGGTTTAACAAGAAAACGCTGATTTTATAGTTATTTGGGGTGCCTTAGGAAATTGAATTTTTAGATTTTTAAATAAAAATGAATGACTGAAGATCAGAAAACAGTGATACTTTTTATTTCGGGTTTACATCCATTTCAAAACTAAAATAATTTTAATTAATGTTACAATTATATAATTTAAATATGAAATGTTCAGTAATTATAGAATTGTTAGTCGGAATAAACTTATATTATTTTAAAAGCAAGCTACAATCAATCTTTTTATGAAAATAACGATGGTTTTCTGGTAATAAGTTTAAGGATTGCTTGAGAGCGGTTATTTATTAGTATTTGAATTTATTTAAAAATGATTTAGGAAATTTATGGTTTTTTATAAAAAAAAAAAAATTAAGAAATTTGGTTTTTTAATATCTGTTCTTTCAAGTCATACCATTTAGGTATTTTGGAGCTACACTAGACTCTTGGAGGGGAAAGGGTAGATGATACGTGGATTTACTAGTTTGGTAGACAATTTATCAGCTATTGATTGTTATAACATATATTTACCATAAGTTATATTGGGTGCAAAATTGAAAAAAGAAATAAATAATATACAATTATACAAATAGAAAAAATATACATGGTCAATTTATCACAATAAAAAATATGAATAAGTTTTAAAAGTAATAACAATTATGGTTAAATGTTTTTGCTTAGGCAATACTCGTGATTAAATAATGATATAAAATTATTTTACATTAACTATATATATATATATATATATATATTAATAATAGAAATATATTTTAAAAAGTTATTGTTGTGATTATTTTATAT
>JBBPBS010001102.1:2698451-2750126 GCA_037974835.1 Cicer judaicum
GGGGGGGCGGGGAATCTCCATTTGAGATGATATGTTGCCTGTTGGACACAAGTCATAAGACTTTGTACAGATTTATTGTGTGTTTGCTCTTAAAGTTCAAGTTTTATAACATGTGCAAAAAGGATTTAAAGAGTACACAAACACAGCATCAATTATGGCCACTGGACACACTTTATGTTTATGTAAGTACAATAAAAAGA
Source organism: Cicer judaicum (assembly GCA_037974835.1). Classification (NCBI taxonomy): domain Eukaryota; kingdom Viridiplantae; phylum Streptophyta; class Magnoliopsida; order Fabales; family Fabaceae; genus Cicer; species Cicer judaicum. Next base: position 2,698,652 of record JBBPBS010001102.1, read on the forward strand.
ATGGAATCCCTTACATGGAAACATAGCACAAGATCTCCTTCCTTCACCTTGTGACAGTCTGAAGCTTCCAATGGGATGGATCTCTCTCGCACCCCTTCTCTCACATTAATCCATTCATCTTCCTCCTTGCCGAATCCATGATATCGGACACGAACTTCCTTAAATCATGAGCGAAAAGATACATTACAAGCATCCTCTAAATCAGAACGGCCATCATAAGATGGCAGGATAAATTACAAGTTCACAGGTATACATAAGTTGCGGAATAATTCGTTGGACTTTTTCATTCTTTTTCAATGAAAGGAAATATCTCAAAAATAGCATGCAGTTATTTAGGTTACATAGTTTCTGAAGATCATATTGGAACATAGTGTCGTCTCATAAAATCAGAAGTCAATTTCAGTCTTCTGCTAGTAGAATCCCTATTTAGCACAAGCACACCAGAAGTGCACTTTGTTAGGATATAGAGTATAGTATAACTAGTTAGTTGGTAAATTGATAAGTTTGTTAGCTGGTTGTTAAGAGTTTCTATTTTGGTTATTCTTATAAAGCCTTTAAATAGTCCTCAATTGGTAGAGGGTGAGATAGCATTGAATAATGAAGTTTTGTGCCTAGAGAAATTCTCTAGTGTGAGAGGAGAGTGCTCCTTTGGGATAAGTAGCCTTGTTGGTAAGGTTATCTTATCCGTTGTAAACCATTTGTATCTTCTTTTTCAATCACTCACACATCATCTCCCTTTTACCAGTTTTTTTTATCATACTGAATTAGCTTATTTTCCACTAAGGATCTTTGTTCTCTGTTGTCCATCTTAACAAACCGGCACAAGCGACATTATCTGGTTTGCTCTCAATACTGGAATCAATGAAGTACAATATTCCATTGGTGGATAGGAACTATTTTTGCCATGGCAGGCTAAAATGTATGCCGTTCTTGAATGGATGGATTTAGATGCTGCACTACTAGGGCTAGACAATATTTGCCCACAGCAACTTGGACAATGGAGGAGAAATGTAAGGATCATAACGTCATGAGCAAGAATTATCTTCATCTATTGAATCATGTGCTGCAAGATGTTTTGAAGAAGAAGACCTCTATTGCCCTATGTTTGAACCTGGAGCAATAGAAGATGCTCAACAAGAATCCATTATCATTTACTGTTTCCAGTCAGAGTTGTAGAAGATGATTACAGTGATGGATAACTTCTTGCTGTTTTTTATGGCGACCCAAAACCTTTCGAGGAGTGGTTTCTTGATTTTGGTTCCAGGTTTCATGTGTACTAATCGGGAATGGTTTTTAACACGCGAAGTTGTTTCTAACTGTGTTGTTTTGATAGGACAGGATATATCATGTGAAATTGCAAGTGTAGGTATAAATAGAAGTAAGATGTTTGATGGAGTTCTCAGAATACTTGGGGATGTGAAGCACATCACAGATCTAAAAAGAAATCACATCTTGCTGAGTACTTTGGATTCACAAGGGTGCATATATACAGGTGAACATGGAGTTTTGAGGGGTTGCAATGTGCTCATGCAGTGATGAAAGGATAGAAAAAAGGACCAAGTTATATATGTCTTGCAAGGTACTACAATCCCCGGTCATGTAGATGTTGCTTCGAGCACATTTTTAAGATGACAATGTTACTAAACTATGCCATGTGTTTTGGGTATGAGTAAAAAATGGTGTGGCTGAATTGAGCATGAGAGGAATTAATTCTCGATGGTTAGAGTATTAGTAAGTTGAAGTTACGTGAACATTGCGTTTTTGTCAAAGGCACAAACAAACCAGGGGAATGCTTCACTATCAGTACTATGATCTTTGGGGACCATCTAGAGTCTAGATAGAGTGCCTTCTATGAAAGGTGTTAGTTATATGTTGACTACAATTGATGAGTTTTCAAGGAGGGTTTGGGCATTCTTCTTGAAGCAGAAAAGTGATGTCTATATTATTTCAAGGAGTGAAAGACTTTGATTGAGAAGCATACAACGAAGCCGTGATGTTTTAAGCACAAAACAAAAGAGATAAATATAAAGATGGGTATTTTAAGTAAAATAAGGAAAGCATTGCAGGCATGAAAGGAACTATTGCTCCTTTCTTTAATTAGAAATACAAAACAAAAAGTTTCTTGACAATCAAAAATACAAAAGAAACTTACAAGTTCGCCTGTGCTTAGAACTCTATAGTTCAAAAACATTGCAACATCATGCCTGTAATTGAAAAATCAAAGATATATCAAATGGTGGGTCAGTATGTAACAAACTAACAATAAAGGCTTCATGGTTGTAAAGGAGGGATGGGTTTGGAGGTAGGCTTTAAAAAAATCAAATCTTTTTGGGATAAAGGGTAGTGGGGACGCATCATATTTAATCTTGTTCTGAGTGCGACACCACAAACAAAAACCAGATCACATCTTATAATTCTCACATAACCCAAAAACTTCTAAAATTTCGCAATGCAATTGTCGATAAACTGAAAATAAAGCTGCAGCTTAATCACAAGTTAATTCCTCACCATGCATTGTCTTTTATAGATACTGCTTCAAAAGTCAAGTCTGACAGATCTGCAGCTTGATTACCTGGCATTATGTGTTAAGAACCGGTAATCACAGAAGAGTAAATAGCAGGAAAAAAAAAAGGGGGAAATCACTGGAAATATGAAACTGCTTGTATAATAGAGTACGAAAAGGAAAACTGCAAAAGGGTGAATATCCCTAATGACACAGATCCAAGCTTCTACAGACTGTGCTGATTATCATTTTTAAGTTCTACAATATTTGACACCGGATCCATGATGAAAATAGGTTAAATATGTGTAGTTCGTACAGCTGTGATTGTTAATAGCATCATTTTTCTTTTTGTGTATTATTATTATTATTTATATTTTTTGTCTTCAGGTGCCTCATTTTGTCTCAACAACCCGTACATGGCTCATGAATCTATGACCTAACATTTGCATATCTAAATAAAAGAAAACACGATTAAGTATAACAACTGAAGATGCTCATTGATTATATCTCCATCAATAGAAATTAAGGATCGTTGTTTGGCAAGAAGAAAACTGAAAAGCATAAGAGCCACCCCAACCCCCTGCTTTTTTTTTTTTCTTTCCACATGTAGTATCAATTAGTAAATATGGTTTATAATATCCCAAAATATGGTTATATATTATACTTTCCGTGCATAAAACAAATCTTTTCCATCGCAGTGGTTAGGCTACCACATGCAATAGAAAGGACCAGGGTTCGGTACATATAGATTTCATGTTTTTGTTTTCATGAGGACAACTTTTCTTTTAAATTAAAAATCGTGCTTTAGATTCGTACACCATTTGCGTTGCTCCTGAAAAACAATTTACCACCAGACCATAATGTTAGGATGAAATTGATATAACATAAATTATTTATAATCATGTGGTTTGATCATCGACTCACTTATTAGACCAATAATCACATAGTTCATTGACCAAGTTGACAATCAATCTGAGTCTAATAAATGTTGTCTACAAGACTTTAAGCAATCTGCTTGAAGTTGGCATCACTGGTACAAAGAAGGTTTAATGACGTCATTTCTGAGGTATTATTACATAAGATCCAATGCTGTAACCAAACTAGCTAGGGGACCGTTTCTCGACCATCAATTGATTTAGTATTGTAATTATACTTTTGCATAAATAATAATGATATCCATATATGATATAATCATTATTACCATTTTGGACCCTCCAAATTATCGGTTAAGCGGTCATTATAACCATCGTTAATACTTTCACCCCCATAATGGTAATAATGACCGATAACATAGTGATGGTCGAAAGTATTAACAATGGTAATAATGACCATTTCTCTCTAATTTTATATTTTTATTTTCAAGTTTTACAATTTTGTTCCTACATATTATCTTTGTCGAAAGTAAGAGCATTTATTAACCCAAAGCAAGTCAATGCTTAGCAATGACAAGAAAATAAATGCCACGGATAATCGAAATTAGAATGTGTTCCATTTATTTAGTGTTTTCTTTCTTTTTTTAATTTTTTTATAGCAACACTAAAATCTAAGAGAAAAAGAGGACAACCTTCTGGATCCGGAGAGCTTCCATGTCCCTTTCTTGAAGAAGATTTGTCTGAAAGATCAACATATAGGTTCAGCCCATCAGGTGATGAAGCAACTTGATGATCCTTTGACTCTCTTTGTTTATTTTGGAACCACTGATGCACCTGAAACCCAATACAAAACCAATGCAGCATTATGTCAATCTTTGGAAATATTGAAAGCTACAACTAGTAGCTTCAGGATCACTGTATGTTTCCATGCTCTAACCACGTTACCAAACATTAAAAAATTAAAATAAAAAAAACCCTTAATTTAACAACAACCTGTTCCCATGATACAGAAGTTTTACCAACACGGTTTGATGAGGAGCTGCAAAATCAAAACGACATATTATAACAAACAGAACAGAGTACTCTTTATTTTAGATTATGATTAAGAAAATACTGAATTCACCTAAAATTTGTAGCAATCTCCTTGCAGAAACTCTGATCAAGTGAATGTTCTCCCTTTTCATTGTATATTCTTTCCAATTCCAGTATCTACAAATAAAGATGAAGCAAAAGGGGGATTTTTTAGGTTAACCAATAAATGTTGCATGCAATGATAATGCAAGCAAGTAGACCATTATAACTGCATATATTATATTATATAATGAAATGATCACTAACAAAAGCCATAGTTGAAATTGAATAGTTTGTTAAAGAAGATAACTAACAACAATGGAAATTACCTCATCCATGGAGTACTTAGGGAACGAAAATTTATTTGAAGTGAAATCTTTCATCGCTTCAAAGTGTGATAGAGAGAGATGAATAGAAAATATGTTATTAAGATCAAAATCCGGCTTCAACTTCGAGGTTGCTCGAAACCTGTGTTGATAATCGCAACCGCGCAATCAAGTTCGGGTGCGTTTAATGGGCAAGTTGAGTTCAGTATGACTCCAACTTCATTCTGAAACAACAACGCAAAGTGGCAGCGGTTACCTTAAAAAAAAAGCTTAAATATGTTTTCTATTTCAGCAAATATATAATTTTTTACTTTTTTTTTTATTACATCCAATATATAATTTTTTGTTTTTTTTATATAGATTTATTTTTATTTTTATAAAAAGAAATAAACTCAAAGATTATACAAATTATAAAAATTAATTTCAAGTATATAAATAAATTTTGCAAGGAGCAATGACATATATAGGGAGGGGTCACATCATTGAGGGTTATATATATATATATATATATATATATATATATATATATATATATATATATATATATATTTGACTCAGAAGAATAATATAATTCGACATTTGTAAATATTCACCTAAATCCATCTTGATTTGGATATAGAAAATATACTTTTATTTAGTCCGAGTTTTTCTAAAATTAAAATTCGGGGCAGAGACGAGTTTGGGTGTGTTGATATTCATTGTACACCTGCTAATAATATTATTGTAATTTTTAAATTTTATATCCATATATATATTTAATATTTTTTATATATTAAAAATTATAATTTTCTCTTTATAGATTTTTTTTAATTTTATTATTTTTTAATAATAATTATTTTATCATATTAATTAGTCCCTTAACTTAATTTCAGTTAACATTTTAGTCTTTATTTTTTTTTTTAATTTAGTCATTTATTTTAATTTTAAGTGACAATTTGATCTTTTATGTTTTAAAATGTCAACAATGTTATCCTTATTTTTTGTAAAATTTCAAAAAATTCATCAAAAATTTTAAACAAAACTCAAAATTAATTATCATCTTCAATATAAGGCAATTTCATCAAATTCATAACTTAAATATTTAAATAAACTCATATTTTCGTCTCTAACAACATCAAATAAATAATGACAAATATGAGTTTATTTGAAGATTTAAGGTGTAAATTTGATAAAATTTATTTTATATTAAAAAATATAACTAAATTTATTAGTTTTGTTTGAAATTTTGATAAATTTTTGTAAAAGCATTAAAATGTTAACTAAAATTATAATAAATATCATTTTTAAATTTATAATTTTATAAATATGAATGATGCGACAAGAAAAACAAACTCTATTGCAGGTGCGGAGATGAGTACCTAAATTTCACATCCACTAAAAAACATAGACAAATTTTTCACGATAAATTAGACGTAAAAAAGGAGAAGCAAAATTCGTCCACGCCCCATCCGTTACTATGCATAACTAACAAAAGTGCAAGATCTTAAATTTGAACTCGACGTATGATATTCAATCAAACAATTATTACCATTTGACAATTAAATATCAAACAATATTACCATTTGACAATTAAAGTGAGATTTAAGTACATCCAACGTAATAACTTTGTTTTTAAAACCCATAAAACTATAACATTTTGGTTACATATATTTATTTTTAGTCCAACAAATATACAATTTTATACAATTTTTATTTTTTGGCTTCGATATTTTATTTTCTATTGTTACAAATATATCAGTTTTTATTTTTGATATTTCGGAAATATCATTTTACCAACCTGTTGAATTACACAATTTCAACATAAATAATATAATATTGGTTTAGTTAGCTCATGAACTATTTAGAAATTTTAAAATAATTTCTAAAAAAAAAATAAAATTGTAATCGTCCTTGATTAATATAATGATGATTAGAGCACTTGTTTTTTATTTGACTCAAGAACACTTGTTAACAAAAACAAATAAAAATATATATTTTAAGTGAAAAATTTAACTTTTTACTATTCCAAATTTTAAATTAAACAATTTGCAATATTTGTTTCAACATTTGAATTCATAAACACTTGCTAACTTTTCACTTATCTCTTTAATTAAATTATTTTGCTAAAAAACATAGTTCCAAACCGATGTGTCATTATACTAATATGCAATGCATGTTCAATAACAGCACTTTACTTGAGTAGTCAACATAGCAATTTGAGAACAATTCAACGACACTGAACAATCACATGCATTGCAGAATTTTGGACCGTTGAGTAAAGCCAACTTCTATTGCCTACATAGAATATTAGTTATTCGCCGAGATTTCTTACTTTCCAATATCACACCACTTTTGGTTTTCCTAATTTTGGTATTATTATCAATATATATTATTTGAATGTACCTTATCCATATAACAATTATTAACGGTCAAATTCCTTATATATACCCAATTTAACTCAAAAGTCTTATAACTCTGTTTCATGTCCTCACAAGAATTCGCCTTATTTTTTCCCAACTAAAAGTGAGATTTCAATAGCATCAACTAGCAATGACAAATTGACAAGCACAAAAGTCCAATAGATTACCTCAAAATATTCGTCCTTACAAATCCGGTGAGCATTGGAAACAATATTTTCTGTTTTAATTGTACGAGTTTAGTGTAATCACAATTGTCATTAAACTTCGCGAGTTGGATCCAACTTTTATAGCAAAACATAAAAGAGACTTGGAAGAGTATTGGACCATTCATAACTATGCTGGCAATAGCCAAATTATGAAATTTATCAGAGACCCCAGATTTATCAGAGACCATTCATTGGTTGGGCTGCACTTAAAGAGATACAGACATACAAATTTAGCATACAACTGACTTGAATAAAGAAGCATAGACATACAAGCGAATACACTTGACCAGAAACATAAATTTTAAACATTAAGCATACAAATGAATAAAGAAACATAAGCATACAGTTGAATACACTTGAAACATTAGATGAAAAACAACATACATTTAGCAATTAAGATGTCCAGTGTACTCTTACAGTTACTGTGCTTTTGTTCTAGAACTCTTTGCCTACAACTGCTGGGTCTGGTTCCTTGATCCATCATTCCAAACCACAAAATAAAAAATAAAACAAAATTATAGATAAAATATTTATAATTTATAAAACCAAAATATTAGAAGACATCATCAACTGACAAAAAAAAAAAAAAGCAAGAAGACATACACCTCTGTTTGCTATCACTATGCCTTTAGAAAATCAGAAGCCCTAAAAAATATTTGCAAAAAACAGTAGATTAGAACCTAAACAAAATCAAAAACCCTAAATAACATATACAAAACCAGAATGCCTAAAAAAACTATTAGCCAAAAGCAGAAACACTATAAACACGATTAAACAAAGGCAAAAACCCTAAAAACAATTAAAAAAATGTAACTTTGAGCGTAATCGATCAAGCACGAACACGATTAAACAGTTACTACACACACAAAAAAAAGGATTAAAAGGACTAAGCAAATGTTTAAACAGAAAAAAAAAAAGGATGAAGCAAAAACCTAACAATTTTGTTCTTCCTCTTAGCACTTTAAGCTTCAAACGCAGAAAAATGCAACGATCAGTATCTTGATATCACAGAAAAACACATGTTAAAAAAAGAAAACCAGATTGTCAAAAAAATTAAGAAAACCCTAACTCAGATAGTTAAAAAAAAAGTTCAAATTGTATTGCATGTACCTACGTATGTACTTTTGCGAGGCCTTTTTCTCCATTAACAATGGATGGGAAGACAGTAGTCACGATTTCAAGTGAAAAGAAGGAAAAGTGTAATGACGGCTATGGTTTAGTTAGAGGCTTAGAGCTTAGATCATGGTTGGTTTCTATGGGTTTCGTTGTTAGAGCGAATAATAACGATGAAGATTTTAGGGCGGAGGCGCAACAGTGGTGGGTGCCTGGAGTCGCAGTAGTGATGAGTAAGTGATGAACTACATTTAGGGTCCGTTTGGTTCAAGAGAAAGCGAGAGGAAGTAAATATATGTTTGGTTCAAAATAGAAGAAGGGAAATGAAATAATTTTAATTATTGGGTTTGTTTTAAGTGGGGGGAAGATTTTTAATAGATTTTTATCTTGTGTTGGATTTCCTCTCACATCCTCTCCCCTCCAAATCCCCTCAAACTAGAGGGAGTAAACATTTAATTTCGCTTCCTCCCATTCCCTCCTAATAATTTGGATTGGGTAGGTTCGAGTAGAGACAATTTAGATTTCATAGGCTGGACTCGTCCATGTTAACCCATAAAAAACCTAATATAATCATTTTTTTACCATCTATTTTAGTTATTATGCATTAGTTTGGGTGGTTTTTTATGGGTCGCGGGTTTCTGTCCAACTCAAATTCCATAAACATAAAAAGTATATAGTTTGTTATAAAATTATTCTTAAAACCTTATATCCTCATTTTGTCATCAAACAAAAAGAGTGAATGCCTATCAGGCATAGCATTCAACATAAATCATAAAGTTAATGCATACTTAAACTATAATATCATTTAGAAATAAAAATCAAGTTTAGATTTTTCTTAATAAAATCAAATATGTACTCAACGTGAGTTTTGTAAAAATGTCAGTTCACTGATGATCAATGTCAATAAATTAAATATTTAAAATACCTTTTTGGACAAAACTTCTAATAACATGATGTTTGAGTTTTATGTAGTATGCAAAATTGAATTCCTAGTTAAATAAATTGTTGATGTATTATTACAAAAAATAGAAATGTTATTCTCAATAGTATGTAGTCTTCCCATTGATGTTTCATCCATAAGAGTTGAGTCTTGCATCTTGCTGTAGAGATGTATTCAACCTCTATTGTTGATATGGCAATGATGCATCATCTCTTGCTTGACCAGAAGATTAGATTACCACATCAAAAACGTAAAGTTTTCACGGGTGCTTTTATCGTTCCAGTTTATCTCCAACATAATCAGCATCATAATATCCAACTAACTTGTACTCAGATGAAATCTTATGTAATAAACAAAGGTTAGTAGTGTCTTTCAAGTATTTATAGATCCTCTTAACAATTGTTAATTGGAAATCTATTGATTCATTTTGAAACTTGGCGCGCACACACACACATTAAATAAAATATCATGTTTGGATGCAATAAGGAAAAAAAGTGACCTGGCCATTCCTTTATATGTTTTCTGATCAACCATTTTCTTGATTCATCTTTATGAAGTGAGCAATTTGGATGCATTGGTGTAGACATAGGCTTGCATTCATTCAGCTTGAACTTCTTGATAAGCTTTTTTGTATACCTAGTTTGATGAATGTACACACCGTTATGACTTTTATGAATCTGAATTCCCGAATAGAACTTCAATTCTCCCATCATACTCATTCGAAAGTTTTGTTGCATCTACTAAGCAAATTATTGGCACAGGGTGCCGTTAGTTGAACCAAAAATAACATCATCTACATAAATTTGAATTATAAAAAGGTCATTTTTAATTGATTTTCTAAATAAGGTAGTGTCAACATGCCTTCTTTCAAAATCATTTTTGATTAAAAAATTGTTTAGTCTATCATAATAAGCTCTTGGTGCTTGTTTCACACCATAAAGAGATTTTTTAATTTTAAAAACATGGTCTAGAAACTCAGCATTATCAAAACCATGAGCTTTTTCTACACACATTTCCTCATTTATGTAATGATTCATAAATGCACTTTTTATATCTATTTGATATATAGTGATATTATTGAAAGCAGCAAAAGAAAATAAAATATGTATTGCATCTTACATCGCCACCAAAGAAAACGTCTCGGTGTAACCTTGTGCAAATAGGCATGTTTTGTTCCTGACAAATTATCCACTTTCATTCAACTTGTTCATGAATACCTATTTGGTTCCAATGGGTTTCTTATTCTCTGGTCTTGGTTCAAGATCCCAAACATTATTTCTCTTGAATTCGTTGAGTTCCCCTTATAGAGCTATAATCAATCATTCATCTCTCAAATCTTCATCAATAGAGGATAGTTCAATCAATAAGAGCACACCAAACAGATAAGTGCCCTTAAGAGGTGATCTGGTCTTCAGATGATCATTGGAGTTCCCAATAGTTAGAGAGTTTAGATGAGACGACTTGTACTTCCATTAAGTTATAGACTCTAGAGGATCTTAACTTGTTATGACGTCAAACTTATCCTCTATGGTTTTGTTAAGTGCCTTTGATTTTCTCTATACCTTTAATTTTCCTACTTCATCTAATTTTTCTGCTTCCTTTATTTTTCTTACTTCCTTTGGTTTTCCTATTTCCTCAGAACCTAAGGAAGCTTCATCAAACTTTGACTGTTTAAGGTCAAGTTGTTTATCATCAAACTTAACATGCATTGATTCCTCTATGATCAGAGTATCCCTATTGTATACTCTATAAGCTTTAGATCTTCTAGAATATCCCAATAAGGTACAGTTTTGTGATCAATGGTCAAACTTACCAAGACTAATTTAGTGTTCAAAATATAACATACACAACCAAACAAACGAAAATTGAAAATATTGGGCTTTCTACCTTTCTATAATTCATAAGGAATCTTATTTAGAATATGTTTGATATCCATTATGTTTTGAATATAACATGTAGTATTTATTGCCTCTGCCCAAAATTGCTTAGCAACCTTCGTTTCGCGAATCATTGTGCAAGCCATTTCTTAAAGAGTACGGTTTTTTCTTTTCTTTCTACACACCATATTGTTTAGGTATTCTTGGGGTAAATATCATTCTTTTCACATAAGTTTTCAAAAAAAATGTTTTCAAACTCGCCTCCATGATCATTATGAATAGTTACTATTGAAAAAGATTTTTCATTGTGCACTTGTTTGTAGAAGATAGTAAATACCTTATGCGACTCATCATTGCATTTAAAGAACTTAACCCATGTCCAACGAAAATAATCATCAACAACAAAAAGTACAAATATTTGTTACCACTTATAGAGGCAGTTTGAACTGGGCCAAAAAGATCAGTGTTTAAAAGTTCAAAAGGTTTATTTATGGAAAATAATGTTTTTAAGAGAAAAAGAATTTTTTGTTTGTTTTCCTTTTGGACAAACCTCACAAAGAACTTCTTATTTGTATTTAAGATTTGATAGGTCTTTAACAAGTTATAATTTATTTAATTTTGAGATTAACCTTAAATTGGCATGACCTAGTATTTTGTGCCAAATTAGAGTTGTTCATCGTTCACAAACTTAAAATATTTATCCTCTTGTTTTTCTAAGTTGAAAAGGTTTATTTTATAAATGTTACCTTGCCTCTGGTCAATAAACAATACATACCCATCAAACTAGCTTATTGACCTACAAGACTTTTGATTAAATACTACATCATAACCACTGTCACTTAATTGACTTATGTTCAATAGGTTAAGTTTTAGTTCCATACAACCAAACATTATAAGCAAAAGTAAGAGAGTTGTTACCAATTGTGTCGTGTCCAATGATATCTCGTTTATGCTTTCTTTCAAAAGTCAACGAGCCTCTGTTGATCAAAGTTAAGTCTTGGAACATAAATCTTTCTCTTGTCATATGTCGTGAACATCCATTGTCCATGTACCATGATTGACATTTCAATTTGGTTGCTGAGAATATCTACAATATAAATAATTGTATAATTAAGTACCCAAAGTTTGTTGGTTTTGGTTTATTAGTTTTGAAAGTTTTCTTGTCTTTCCATGTTGTTAACATATGACAATATATTTTATCGTAACCTCTCTTGGAGCAAACAACACAAATCTAATTAGAAGGACTAAATTTAGACTTAATCACTATTTCTTTAAATCATATCCTCTCTTATAATTTCTACTAGCACCATAAATCACATATGCAAGTTTGCTTCTATCTATGTTGTTTGCCTCTGATGGTTTTAAACTAATTTTATTATTTAGAGTCATATTTTCTCTCTTAAGTTCTTTAAAATAATTTTTGAGATAATTGTATTATTCTTTCAAATTCGAGCTAATTTATGTGAGAGTTTTCAGTTTTAAAGAAATAATATGATTTTTATTTATAAAAAAACATTAATTAATTCAAAACGGGATAAATTAGAGAGTACCTCAATTTCTTCATCCATAAACTCATTTCCAAAGTCAAAGTCAATATCAGTCATCAAAGCCACATCAACTTGCTCTTCATCATCAAAGTCTTCCCATGTAACCATATTATTATATTTTGAATTTTTCCTTTGGAATTTCCTTTTCTCCAAATTCAGACATTCTGACTTAACATGACTACATTCATTGCACCCATAGCAGATGATACTTTTCTTGTCAGATATATCATTTTTTCCTCTATTAACAGATGATACTTTTCTTGTTAGCTCATTTGTCAAGCTCTTTGAATGTGATCGCATTTATCATAAATGTTATAGCCTTTATGATGCATCTTATACTGCTTCTTATGATTAAGGTTCATCTTCTTTTTGGAAACTTTAGTACCTTCCTCATTGGTAGGAGCAGTGTACACATCTTCAACCAAATCCCAAAGATTAGGATCTTGGGAAATAAAGAAACTTCTCAATTTGTCGTTCTAGTCACCAAAGCACTCTCCATCAAACAAAAGGCGTTTGTTGATGTTTCCTCCTAAGGCTTTATAACCAAAACTAGACATGTTGAAAAATGGATGTTTTCTCAAACATTGTAAAGTGCTCGACCTTGAAAATGAGCTCTAATGACAATTGAATGTGCAAAAACACGAGAATATTAGTTGAATTTGTGCTTTAACTTATTGAAAACTTCTTTTTAAAAATTTGGTTCAAGATACTACAATAAATATAACATAATAGAAGCAGCAATGAAACAAAGTATCCATGGCGAGGGAGAAAACACCACGATATATAAGGATTTATCAATGTGGTAACTACATCTAATCCCCTCACATTAAATGGTTTATCTACTAATTGAGAACCTGAACTACAACATCTGATCCTACAAGTCAGTCTTCTCAACTTCCATCGTGAAACCTACAAACCGTTGAGACACTACAACACCTTGATCCTATAAATCAAGTCTTCTAAACTTACAACCTAAAAAACCTACAAGAGATTGATTTTATTATTATTATTATTATTATTATTATTATTATTATTATTATTAATAGGCTTAAATGCAAACTTAGTCCCCTTATTTAACTAATTCGTAATTTTGATCCTCCTATTTCTAATTTCGCAATTTTAGTCCACATATTTTATGATTGTTAATTTTGGTCTCCTATTTTTAATTTCACAATTTTGGTCTCCCTCTTTCTTAAAATTGAGATATTTTTTCCTATGTAGAGATTTTAATTAATAATTAGAGCTAGTAATTTAAATTACTATTAATAATATTATCACAATTATATAATTGTTTTTTTAAAATTTAAATTATTAGCTCTAATTATTAATTAAAATAACCATAATATGAAATAAGGAGTCAAAAATATTTTTTTATTTTTTAAAAATTATTGTAATCCGTCGAATATCTCTATTTTTTTCCCTCAAAGGTGTACATAAAATTACAATATTTTTTAAAAAGATAAAAATATATTTTCAACCATATTCTTTTATTTTGTTTTTATTTTAATTAACAATAAGAGTCGACAATTGTTTTAAAAATTATTTTTAAAATATGAATAGTGAATTTAATTTTTTTTAAATTGAACTATAATTTTTTTTTAAATTGAACTACAATTTTTTTTTTAAAATAAGTCAAAATAATCATTAAAAAAATAAAACAATGACATCATTGATCGATCGAAGTAATATTAATAATTAAATATATGCTTAATTGTAGTTTTAGTCTCCCTATTTTAGCTGAATCGTGAAATTAGTCCTCCATTCCCTGTTTTGGTCCTCCAAATATAATTTTGGTTCAAAACTTGATCAAATTTTATTTTTTTTACATTTATTTAAGTCGCACAGTGCCTTAAGATCTCGTGGTGCAACAATTGTACCTGAAATCTATGATCATAAATGATGAAATATGGCTTTAAAAAAAATAAAATTTCATCAAGTTTTGGACCAAATTTGAGGAGAAACAAAATGCGAGGACTACTTTCGCGATTCAGCTAAAATAGGGGGACCAAAACTGCAATTAAGTCTCAAATATATTGATATGATAAAATATCTTAATTTTATGAAATAAAGGGACCAAATTTGAGAAATTAGAAATAGATAGACCAAAATTACGAATCAGTTAAAATAAGATGACTAAAATTGCAAAAAATAAAAATAAAAAATTAAACTAAAATTACAAATTAGTTAAAATAAGGGACTAAAATTGTATTTAAATCTTGTTATTATCATTATTATTATTATTATTATTCAATTTAGATTTTTGATTTGGAAGAATAGAAATGTAATTAATTATTGCTAGTGTTATTTATTTGGTTTCAATACTCAATGGTTTGATGATAGATTCGATTAAAGCAAATGAGTAAGAAAGAGAGAGTAATAAGAGTACCACCACACCAATTTTTTGTCCTATCCCATATTACATATCGGTCATTCTAATATGGTCATATATTCTCTCAATATCACTCTATTTCAAGACCTAAGACATAACTCATGTTAGTGTAAAAGGGATAAATTCTATCAACATAAATCACACACTTTCACATGATTAATTACATATCCATTTATAAATGTTTGGTGTCTTTAAAGTGTTAATTGAGATGGTCGGTGAACTCTAGAATGGGGTTGATTAGAATTCTAGACCTTTTAGAGATTTTTAAAATACGATGGATGGAAGTTTGTTAAAAACGAATGATAAAAATTAATCACTACAGGAAAAATTTGAGTTTTCGAAGGGCTACATACCCTCTACAAAGCATCAAAGTCCTTCAAATATAGCTCCATACCAACTGCTAACTAAGGACCATTAACCTCTAAATTTTGGCTAATAAAAAACGTGTTCTGACGGTTTTGTTGACGAAGTTTTCGGTAGAGCTTTTGTCGCTCCCAATAGTTGAAAGTCGCAAGATAGTTTCGAGTGCCAAATCCATTGGAATGAGCAAGACATTCTTTTATTTTTTTCAATTTCTGAAATATCATAATTCTTTTAACAAAAAAATTTAAGTGTTTGTAATGACAAAAGTGTTTCTCTTGTTTTTCGTTGTTACTCTTAGTGATGATCATGAATCCTTTTATATAGTATCAAATAGTCTATTGGGGTTTCTGACCATTGTTGTGAATGCATGAAATCAACATGTGAATTAATAGCTTGTATCAAATCTTCAGAGATTATGAATCAGCATTTAAAGTTTGTCCAAATTTGTATTCATGATTGATTCGACACATCTTGACATAAAAGACACAAGACCAAAGGAAGACATTGTAATAGGATGCTACACACTTCTACAGTTATAGGATAAGTCTTTTATCATGAGCAGAGCTAGTTGGAGCATAAACTACTTATCATAACATTTGGCCTTAATCAGGGTGTTGATTTTATACGAGGTCAACGTGGATGCCAAGATCATCAGACGTAGAATCACCATAATGAACTTGTATCAGAAGATTCAGCACATGTGCATTGAGATTGAGCTTTTCAAAATTTGATATACTTCAACAGATGTAACAGAGTATTGTTGTAACTGTTTTATATAGCTTGTCTATGCATCAGAAGATGCAATGTAAAAATGTTAAATTCTCATGACAATAGTATACTCAGTAAAATAAAATATTAACTCAATAAATAGTTCTCATTGAATATATTGTGTTATCATTAAAACAATTAAAGATCATTATTCTTGAAACCAACTTAGTTCTAACAATATCCCTTGTTTTATGATGATAATTGTGAATAATTTTATTTTTAATAATAAGTGACAAAATCATAATAAAGCGGTAAAAAAAAGACAATGCTCTCCTTAAATAAGACAAGGGTTTAAAAAAAATAGAGGTTTAAACAAGAAGTTGTTCTTACAAAATATGTTCCCCCTTTTGTCATCAAGGAAAAAAGGTGTGGCACACAAACAACAAACATACAAAAAAAAAAATAATGAAGGCATATATGAAATATCATTAGAAAGTGCATACAAAAACATAGTTGAAATACGAAAACATTTTTTATTTTACAATTGTTTGCATAAGGTAGTAAACACTTTATGTGACTATACTAAATAACAAATCCAAAAATTTTACCATTGATAAAGACAATTTTTATTATACCAAATAAATCAATATTTAAAAGTAGAGCTGGAAAAATACATTATTTGAAACAAAAGATAATTTACTATGTTTCTTTATTTGACATGTCTCATAAAGAATATTTGACTCAAAATTTAAATTTGGCAAACCTCTTATTAGGTAAGTCTATTCAATTTTGAGATTAATCTTAAATTAACAAGTCCCAACCTCTTGTGTTGGATCAATTGTTCTTTAGTTACTGTGAGACACTTCACTTATTGTTGAAACTTTTTTCTGAATCATGGAAACTCAAAAATGATCATTTAGCAATTTATTCAAAAACTATTACGCTATATGCATAATCTACAAGATGTTAAATTAAGTTCACATATAAAATAAAATATCAAAATGCCTTACATTGAAAAAAAAAAATACCAAACATGTGTTTCTCAGACATAAGATAAAGAAATTCAAAGTGGAATCCCAACAAACCTAGTAAACATTGCTTTTGAAATATATCAATTGTAGATCAATTGATGTTACCATGACTATACATTTCATCTCAATAATTAAAAAGAGATGCATTTAATTTCTTAAATCTAATAAGAAAGTATATTATCATGGATGTGACCCCAAACATATGATATGTACTATTTTGCTTGTGCAATATATTTCAACGATTTAGTGTTGTTTTTAACTCCTAACTCGCAGTTCAGACAAAAAATAAAGCTGACGACGACACAACAATATTTGAGTTTTTAAAATACTGGACCAACAAACATAGTTTATAGTATAATGAAACTAAAAAATAAATATAGTTTATAACTTCAAGATCTAAAAACATAATACATACATAACACTTAAAAATCATATTTTTCCTAATACATGAGGATAATCACAAAAGATCTAAAATATATAAGTAAAGAACACATTCTAAATGAATATTGTTTTGCCTCATATAAATCAATATATGTCATATGAATGTAGCTTTACTAAGTAGATTCTCCATGATGACATGGGCTTGACTCCAGAAAACCTCAAAATAGTTGGATTAAAACATCATAGGCAATGTTACAAGATAACAACATTAAAAAAAATCTAGTCAAAATAAATCTCAAATTTCAATCAATTACAAATCATGATTTGTATAACTATCAAAATAAATAAGATTAAATAGTGATCCTCTGATTGTGAGGTTGTCCGTACATACGAATTTTAATGTTTAAAACATTAAATAAAAAAACAATTTATATAAAAAACTGAAAAGCTACATTAATAAACTGACTTTGCTATTTCACCAGAAGAGTCAGAGACAGAGCCTCACATTTCAATTCTTCTTCCTTCGTTATTTTTCATTCGTATCTTTTCAACTTCCCGTTTACTCTTTTTGGATATGATAGCTTCCTATAATCGCCAACCTCGTATTTCTGATACCGTCGATTGAGTTTATTAAACACGCTTCTTTTCAATTTTACGATTTTACCCCTATCTGGAAACAACCTATACTTGGACAATGCAGAATACCAAGAACCACCGTAACGACCAGATGGACACTCACTGGCGAGGAAGATTAACAAATAATTCGTCGTCTTTTTACGGTACGTCAGAATCACAATCCAGCGACCGAAAACCATGCAGGATCTTGTACCGGAGAGGAAGCGTACGACAATGACGACGGTATCGCATGTTTTGCCGAGACAGCCGCTGTTGCTTAAGGTTATGATCATGGGGAGCCTTGGTAGCGGCGGAGATTTAATAGCGGCGACGATGCGCCAATATGTGAAGGAAGGTCGTCGTCCAATCTTGTCGTGGAACGATCCCTTCCAATTCGATCTTCATTACTCTAGAAAGTAAGTCAAAGGATATTTTTTATAATATTAATGTTTTGATATATGGATAGGCAGCATATCTGCTATAAGTTAATAGCGGCTAACATCTAATTGTCTATCAGGTAACGGGCTATCCGACTAACGTGCGATAGTCGGCTATATAATATCTTAAATGCCTTCAATAATTACACCATATGATTGTTTTGGAAATCTTCTATGCATTTATCATTCTACTGTACTTCCTCTAGTTTCCTGTATAAAAAAAAAGGAGGGTTATTAATATTTAATATTTTGATAATGTTAAAACAATAAAATTAGATTAGGTTCCTCTACCAAGAGTGTGCAACACTCTCTAGATCACTCTCTAGATTTCTTCTCTTTATTATCTCTCCTTTAACTAGCACAAAACATTGCAGTAGGTGATTCAATTATATTTAAATTTGTTCTTAACTGTAAATCATAGTAATTGCACAGTTGAGTTGAAAATTTTGTTGACTCAATATTAATGCAGTCATGAATAGTTTATTAGCACACTATTTCGTGTCAAATAACATGCTATTTGATTAAGAATATATTTTGTTGGTTACAATAGTTAAGTGTTATGATTCAGTTTTAGCATATATATTTTTGTACTTGAGACTAAGTGCATCTTTAACTTTGTGGTGAATTTGACAAATTTATGGGGAACCACTACAAAACCAAATGCACTAAAGAATTTTGGATATTCATGTCCGTCTTGACATGCTAGATTTTCGCATAACATTTTTTATTTGTTTTTTTTTACTAAAGAGTTTGTTTTTAATTTGCATTACATTGGCTGATTGCAAATATATTGTGAAATATTGCAAAATCTCAATAAATAATATAGTTTTATTTAAATATTGATATACTTTTATGCATCTCTTGATTTGATATAAGATTTGGTTGTAAAACTATTGGATTCCGTAAAAATGGGTTCCATGAAGTGTGGTAAACTAGAAGCTTAAAGTGATATAGATATTCTTGAACTATTGCCATCTCTGCATAAACAATTTTTACAAAAACAGATGGATATGTCTCTCATATCCTTGAGTATGGTAAGATATTTAATTTAATCTCTGAATTCTATAATCTTTCTCAAGATTTGTGATTGATGAATTCTGACAAATATATAGTGGACTTATAATCTAGTTGTTGATGATATATGCCATTGGTTTGTAGTAAATATTTTGCTCTTTTTAAATTTCAGTTGTGTGTGTAATTTCATTCAAAGTGTTGGTCATCTTAAATTTAGAAGTTGAATAATTTATGGTGTGGTTTATTAATAATAATATAATTAACATGTCACATGATATACAAAGCTTGTTTTTCTTTTTCTAATCACGTGGGTGAGCTACATTTTTAACTGCTATTGTTGAAGAATATGGAATATATTGTACATCCATAACTTACATCTTTGTCATTTTCATACACCTTACTCACTAAGTGAGTCTATAAAAGGTAACTCCGTTAAAGTAATCCCATTTTCTTAACTTAAATGCTTCATATGAAACAGTAAATATTGTGTTTTTAATGAGCACCACTAATCAATTGCATACTCCTTTTCATCTTATAAGACCAATTTCAACAGTATTTGTTAATTTTATTGGTTTGAAATTTTCTTTTATCATAAATATTAGGTCAATTTCTCAGGTTTCTAATATATTTTCTCTGACTTGTTTTTAAATCAATTACATGATAGTATTAGGACTTACATCTGTAAAATTGGGCTAGTTAGTTTTGTTTTTCTATGTTTTAATAGGATAATTATTATTATTTCTTTCTTAATTTTTCCTCTAAGAATACGTGTAACCTATAAATAAAGGTTTTATTCCATATGAAATAATTTGTCTTTTTTATTTCTTATATTTTCTTAAATTGGCAATTGCATTTAGACTATATATACTTTTTGCTTAATGTAAAATTGTTCTATTCTGCCTTGAATCTTTACTCATTGATGAGTGTTTGTTATTTTGTGCCTACTTGTTTTCTTTTATCATTTGACCACTGTTTGCTTTTGCTCACACCCTTATCATTCTCAACTTTTCTATACACTTGGAAGACACGTGTGATCATGATTTTGAACATTTAACTTTTCCAAGATGTATAATAGATGATGCACATACAAAAATATGGTACAAGGATAATACATTCAATGTTGAAGCTTGTGATAGAATGCATAATGTATATTGTCTGAATTCTTCATTTGTCTCCTTAAAATCAAAAATTCTATGCGATAAAAATCAAATGAAGAAAAGAAAAAATGTGTATGTTTATAGTTTTACTACGAGGTATACATAATTAAAATTTGTTTATCTTTGATTTACTTTGTGATTTAATTATTAGTAAATTATTTCAAAATTAATATAATATTTTAATATTTATGAAACAAATCATGAATAAACCATTACAGCAATAGAAAACAATATTTGTTGGTTGGGTTTCGAAACACCACTACATTTTTAATATCGTAGAAAAAAAAATCTTATTCAAATATTTTCTCTTGACTTTATTTTTTAAAAAAATAAGAATTTTTTTTCTAAGATATTTCTAATATGTTTTAGTAAATTCAAATTTCAGTTTTTCAAAACACAAATATATCATGTATTCTAGAAAACTCAATTTAAATTTGTCCTAAACACATTTGGATTTTGAAAAACTTAAATTAAGTTTTCCGATACAATTGTGTGTAATAAACTTTTTTTTAACTGTGTTATGTAATTCTTCCAAGAGCATTGCTGGTTATTTTGGTCTTAACTCGATAAAATGAGTGTTCTGAGTAAAAGATAGAAGTAGGGGGTATACATAATTGTGGAAGTAGGGTTTTAATTTTCGCAAATTTATTAACAAAAACATCTAGTATCAATTAAAAATGTAGCGGTGTTTCGAATCCTAGCCAACATATATTGTTTTCTATTGTTCCATTTTAAAGGTTTATTCATGATTTGTTTCATAAATATAAAGTATTATTTTAATTTTGAAATATTTTACTAATAATTAAATTACAAAGAAAATCAAAGATAACACAAATTTTAATTATGTATACTTCATAGTAAAATTACAGGCAGACACATTTTTTTCTTTTCTTCGTATGTTTTTTATTGCATAGAATCTTTATTTATTGTCCTCACTTGTTTCTAATAAATAAGATAGATAGTTATTTATTGTCCTCACTTGTTTCTAATAAATAAGATAGATAGTTGGTATATAACTTCAGACAATTGATCTTTAAGGATATGAATGAAAAATTCAGACCATCCACATTCTCCTTGCTATCACAAGCTTATTTGAAATTTATTCGAAAATGTTAACTGGAAAAAGGAATATTGAACATATTATCATGTTTGTACCGTATTTGCTTGTGCATCATCTATTATAAATATTGGAGAAGTCAAATGTGCAAAATCGTCACCATATGTGTTTTCTAAGTGTATAGAAAATTCATTCTTTGAGGGAAGATACAACGAGTCATCGATAGTAGGAGGGTTTCTCCACGACTTCATTAAAGTTTTATCAATATCTTCAACATAATAACATATTCCAAAATAGATATTTGAGGAAATACGGGTTACCTTTTGTAGACCTAGTTGTGTAAGGTATATGGAATTGAAAAATATGTAATGTTAAAAATGATAATGATATTAATGGAAGATACAACGAGTCATCGATAGTGGGAGGGTTTCTCCACAACTTCATTAAAGTTTTATCAATATCTTCAACATAATAACATATTCCAAAATAGATATTTGAGGAAATACGGGTTACCTTTTGTAGACCTAGTTGTGTAAGGTATATGGAATTGAAAAATATGTAATGTTGAAAATGATAATGATATTAATGGAAGATTGTTGATGACATTAATGATACGCTAATATGTTAATTACGTAATTGCACTCTACCGAGTCAACATTCAACGTACGATTCAATCTTTCTCATTAATGGAAGATTGTTGATGACATTAATGATACGTTAATACGTTAATTACGTAATTGCCCTCCACCGAGTCAACATTCAACATATGATTCAATCTTTCTTCTTGAATTCATGCATCCGTGTACCTGATCAAAAACCTAATATTTGGTCTCACGTATTAGTTATTGTTCGATCAAAAATTTAGGTCAAAATCGTAAGTTCGGAGTGCACGTTTTTGTAGTCAAACAGTTTGGAGCACACGTTTTTGAGGTAAAAAACTTGGAGCTCAATTTCTAGTGGATCCTTGGTTTTCTTTGATCCAATTGTAGATTTCCTTTATAAATAGAGGGTTCTCCTCAATTGGAAACACACACAAAAATTCTATGAATCTAAGATTTTTTCTCTCTTATCTCCCTTTTTTTCTCACTTCTTTTTTTCTTTCGAGTGACCGTAGTACCATATTACGGGTGACAACCATCTAACTGTTGTGATATTGAGAGTGTAATTCTAGAACGTTTTTTACGGTGCTGTAGAACTCTGTAAAGTGTATATGAGCTATTTTATAATGGGAACTTTGTGGTTGATAGTCTGCCTTGCACAATTTGGGCAATGCCTCGAAACGTCTTAAAGATAGCGACATAGTCCGCGACTCAACCTAGTAATATTTTTTGTGGCATAAGATTATTCTTAAAAAAATTTATTGAAACTCAAAAATAACAATTTTAAGATATTTCGTACTGCCATGTCTACCAACGAATTACTAGAACATTTTCTTCTCCTTCTGACAACAACAAACAATTTCGGTTTAAGGGAATTCTCTTCAAATAATAGTAACAAACGTTGTTATTTTTTCTAACCACGAAAAAATGTGTCAACGTTCTGAAGGATGGTATATTCGTTGTTCTAGAGACAACTAAACAAACAAAACATGATAAGAAAGTTGTTAAATTAACCCAGTGCGAACATAATGATTAATTATGTAAGAATTATATTCTTTATAGACTTGCTAATGATCTGTATGATTACTAAAGTTCTGACAACAATACTACGAAACATTATTAAGATGCTCTAAAGAAGAAATATGATACTGAGTAAGCTAGAGCCAAAAAATATGTTGTTAGCCGCTACCTCAAATACCAAATGACAAATGTCAGATCAATGGAAAGTAAGTCTCATGAAATTCAGAAAATTGCTCACAAGATCATCTTTGAAAGTATATCCCTAAATGAACAGTTTCAAATTGATGTTATTATTGAAAAACTGTCACCTGCTAGGAAATATTTTAAAAATTCTCTTAGGCATCAAACAAAGGAATTCTCTCGTGAAAGTCTAATAATCTGCTTTAGAATTGAGGATGAATCTTGTAAGCAAGACCAAAAAGATGAAGTCATTTTTGTTGCTAATAACAAGAAGAAATTCACCGGAGAAGTTATGAAGTCAAACGAGAAATAACTTAAGAATCAGAATCTCACTTTATAAGGCGTCAACAACCTCCTAGAAATGACCATTTCCCACAAGTGTAGGAACAACTCGAGTCCTACTCAACATGCTAATTTGACAGAAGAGTAAATCATCACTATGAAAACTGATAATAAACTTGTTGGTGGATCAAATAGATGATGGATAGACATTGATACCTCACGTCATGTTTGTTATGATTATGTTATGTTTAAAACATACACTGCTGCTGAAGGTAAAATAATATTGTTTGGAGACTCTCACACCATTAATGTTGCTTGTATTGGAGATGTGGAGCTAATATTCACCTTTGGAAATACCTTAATTTTGAAGGATATCATGCACATTCTAGACATAAGAAAGAATTTAATTTCTGAAATTTTTTCTCAATAAGGCATAATTTATTCAGTCTATAGAGAAATATTTATACACCATTTCTAATAATAGTATTTTTGTTGAAAAAATAATTTAGTAAAAAGATTAAGAGATTTCATAGTGATATAAAAATATAGTGTGATTTAAGTTTATTTAATGAGTTTTATAAGACGTAAGGAATTATACATGAAATCGACTGTATCAGATTCACTTAAAATGAATGATAAAACTTAAAGAAAAAATAGAACTCTTACTAAATTGTTGTTTATGCTTAACTCTGGTATTGTATCTCACTGGTGGAAGAGAAACTATTTTGACTGTTTTTTATGAGTATTTTTGTAACGCTTTTAAGTGTTGTTAATAGATACAACAACACTATTTAAGATAAAAAGCGTTGTCATAAGTATAAATATATAGCGCTTAACGTTTCTCTTAGACTTGTTTAACAACGCTTTTTTTAAAATAAAAAACATTGTAATAAGTGCATATATAGAGCGCTTCTTATACTAGTCTTACAACGCTTTTCTTAAAAAAAACAATGTAATAGATACATATATAGCGCGTTTCTTATACTAGTTTTACAATATTTTTAAAAAAAACTTGTTATAATAGATACATATATAGCACACTTCTTAGATTAGTTTTACAAAAATTTAAAAAAAAAATTGTAATAGATACATTTTAAAAAATATTGTAATTCTATTCAAAAAAGTAATATAAAATGTTGGTTTGTAAAAAACATTGTAAAATATTGAAATTAGGTATTTAATGACATTTTCTTAAAAAAAAAATATCTTTAAATGAGATTTCAAATTTTTTTTGAAAATCATATTCATCAAGCACATATCAAAACAATTGCATTTTTTAATTCAAACATTATATTATATATTATATTATCGACATCAGTACTATATATTATAGCAACATATTCACAATATCAATTACATATTAATTTGCCAATAGCAATGTCCAACATGCCAATTTCTAACAGATTTTTACTTTAGCATAATGTAACAAAAACTAAAATCAACTAATTAAAATAATGATCAGTTTACACAAAAATATATAATAATAGTTTGCAATATAAAACTCACATATTAACAAATTATATAACTTTCAGTTCGAAAATATACTAACATTAGTTAAATCACTTTCAAAGTATGTTGAATCAGAATTATCAAAGTACTATACGATATAATATTTAAACACAAATAAGATAGAATCAAACATATATGCTCTTGATAAGATTCAAACTTCCTAGACCCTCGGACATGTTAATTAAATCATTATTAATAAACCCACCATAAATTATTCAACTTCTAAATTTAAAATGATCAACACTTTGAGTGAAGTTTCATACACTAGTAAAGCATCACTAATGAGATTTAAAAAGAGCAAAATATTTATTACAAACTAATGGCATATATAATCAATAACTAGAACCTAAGTCCATTACATATTTAGCAAAATTTATCAATCACATTGATGAATCTCGAGAAAGATTCTAGAGTTCATAGGTGAAATAAATGGTTAAATATCATAACATATTCAAGAATATGGCAGACATATCCGTTTAGTTTGTGTAAAAATTGTTTCTGCAGAGACGACAAAGTCCAAGATAGTTGAAGAATATCCATATCACTTGATGCTGAATATAAGTTTCCACACTTCCAAATGGAAGATTTTTTGGGAAGTAAGTAGTTAATCTTTTTTCTTTGTAAACAGCGAGCAATTCAATTGCATGCTTTTTTTTTGTTCTTGTCTGTAATCTCATGGAATCCATCTTTACAGAATCGAATAGTTTTACAGCCCAATCTTGGAGCACTATGCATAAAAGAATATCAATATTTAAATAAAATATATTATTTAATGAGATTTTGCAATACTTCACAATATATTTGCAATCAGTCAATGTAATGCAAATTAAAAACAAACTGGGAAAAAAAAATATACCTCCTCCAATAATAGCAAATTTCATTTTAAATATTAAAAATTATAATCTTATCTCTTTAGAAATTATTTTTTATTTTTATTATTGGCTGATAATAATTATTTTATTATATTAGTTATAATAGATATAATTTTTAAATTTATAATTACATATATATGAGTGGGTGCAAGTGCATATGGGGAAACCCAATTGCCGTTGTAGACAAGGATGAATGCTTAAATTTTACAAGATTTTCAATTATCAAATTGACAAGTTTAACTCTTAAAATTAAACATTTATCCAACTTTTGGTTACCTTGAAAATTCACAATCATAAAACTATATGTTTTGTTACTCAATAAAATCATTACAAACAATATTAGGGATATTTGATGTGTAGATTATCTTGTCATCATATAAGTAAGATATGATAAATCTAGTGATATTGGGGAAGTACAACTGAATAAATATGATAGTGGGTTGAACATTAAAACAAGATTTTTAGACATTGGTCTACTCTTGATTCTAAATCTATTAATTATCATAATCTACACAAATCTCATCAAAGATGGATCAAACAAATATAGAAGAGAAGGAAACTACTAATTGACAAACTTAGTAAACAAAACCACATAAGCAACAAACTTAGAAATCTAGATAAAAAAAATAAAACAGCATATGGAGTTAAAAATGAGCACAAAGTAACAA
Organism: Cicer judaicum; assembly: GCA_037974835.1. Classification (NCBI taxonomy): domain Eukaryota; kingdom Viridiplantae; phylum Streptophyta; class Magnoliopsida; order Fabales; family Fabaceae; genus Cicer; species Cicer judaicum. The sequence goes on from JBBPBS010001102.1 coordinate 2,725,788, forward strand.
TATATGTAGACATACCTTATTAATCAAAAAAATCACAGTTGTTAAAACAAAGGTCATAGCCGAAGATGAAGCAATAAAAGATCAACCAGATCATCAAATTTCTCTTCATGTCTTCTCTCATAAGCTGTTATAAGCTGTTATGATAAGGATCTGTCAAAATAACAAATAAATGAAACAGAAATGTATTGAAGTGGACAAAAAAAACATTAACATTGAATAAAAACATTAACACAAGCATGCCACGGACCTGATATCGATCCTCAGTTGGCATAAAAGAATTAACTTCTAATAAACCTTAGATAGGAGAGGAAGTTTGTCATTGAAACCATACAGCATATCAAACTTGGCAATTCGACCCTGCACACATAGACAAATTCATATATACACATAAAAATATAATGTGTGGGACCATTAGTACTCCCATATATTATTTCATACTCTCCCCTAACTACTCTTAATTACAAAACAAAACAAACATAACAATTAACTAACTCAATAATTAACTACTAAATGCTCAATAACTCTTAACAAGTTTTACTAATCCAAGTACTAACACTATCATATAATTGATTTAAAAACAAAGGAAATAAAGTATAAACCTGATAATTTGGCAGCGTAATCAAGTTGAGACTTCCCATCTCCAAATATGAAATCCATTTTTTCAATACACATAACTTCCTCAAATATCTAATTTGGTAGAGAAATTTGCACATCAAGGTACTGGTAAACAAATCCAATAATATTGCTGACCTAAAAGGATACGATAAAAGTTAAATCATAATGAAGAAAAGAAATAATAAAACTACATTTTTTACAAAATAATGTTTAAACTTGAATGTACATACATGATACGATCTCCATTAAAATTAATAATTGATTAGTGATACTCATTAAAAACACAACATTTATAAAGGCCCTACTCAAGTTATGAAAATGTGATTACCTTTTGTAGACCCAGAGAGTAAGATGTATGGAAATGACAAAGATGTAAGCTGCACGATATATTCCAGATTCCTCAACAAGAGGAGTTAAAGATGTATCCCACCCACGAGATTTAGTAAAGAAAACAAGCTTCTGAACCCTCTGACATGTTAATTAAATCATTATTAATAAACCCACCATAAATTATTCAACTTCTAGATTTAAAATGACCAACACTTTGAGTGAAGTATCATTAATGAGATTTAAAAAGAGCAAAATATTTATTACAAACTAATGGCATATATAGTCAATAACTAGAACCTAAGTCCATTACATATTTGGCAAAATTTATCAATCACATTGATGAATCTCGAGAAAGATTCTAGAGTTCTGAAATAAATGGTTAAATATCGTACCATATTCAAGAATATGGCAGACATATCCGTCTGGTTTGTGTAAAAATTGTTTCTGCAGAGACGGCAACGTCCAAGATAGTTGTAGAATATCCATATCACCTGAAGCTTCCACTAAATATAAGTTTCCACACTTCCATGGAAGATTTTTTGGGAAGTAAGTAGTTAATCTCTTTGTAAACAGCGAGCAATCCGAAGTGACTTCCAATTGCAAGCTTTTTTTGTTTTTGTCTGTAACCTCCTGGAACCTATCTTTACAGAATCGAATAGTTTTACAACCCAATCTTGGAGCAAGTCAAGAAACTCTGCATAAAAGAATATCAATATTTAAATAAAATGTATTATTTAATGAGATTTTGCAATACTTCACAATATATTTGCAATCAGTCAATGTAATGCAAATTAAAAACAAACTAGGAAAAAAAATATACCTCCTCCAAAAATAACAAATTTCATTTTAAATATTAAAAATTATAATCTTATCTCTATATAAATTATTTTTTATTTTTATTATTGGCTGATAATAATTATTTTATTATATTAATTATAATAGATATAATTTTTAAATTTTATAATTACATATATATGAGTGGGTGCGAGTCCAGGTGGGGAAACCCGATTGCCGTTGTAAGCGGGGATGAATGCTTAAATTTTACAAGACTTTCAATTATCAAATTGTCAAGTTTAACTCTTAAAATTAAAAATTTATCCAACTTTTGGTTACCTTGAAAATTCACAATCATAAAACTATATGTTTTGTTACTCAATAAAATCATTACAAACAATATTAGGGATATCTGATGTGTAGATTATCTTGTCATCATATAAGTAAGATATGATAAATCTAGTGATATTGGGGAAGTACAACTGAATAAGTATGATAGTGGATTGAACATTAAAACAAAATTGTTAGACATTGGTCTACTCTTGAGTCTAAATCTATTAATTATCATAATCTACACACAAATCTCATCAAAGATGGATCAAACAAATATAAAAGAGAAGGAAAATACTAATTGACAAACTTAGAAATCTAGATAAAAAAAATAAAACAGCATATGGTGAGAGTAAAAAATGAGCACAAAGTAACAATATATGTAGACATACCTGATTAATCAAAGAAATCACAGTTGTTAAAATAAAAAAATATAACATATGGACGTCCAAACAAAGGTCATAGCTGAAGATGAAGCAATAAAAGATCACCCAGATCATCAACTATTACATAGAAGCATTAAATCATCAAGCAATAATCGTCACTTAGATAAAGTTGCTTTTCATCAATGTGATAATTGTGCTTACACAGAAGTATTTTAAGAGGTAAACTGGTTTGATTCATCAAATTTCTCTTCATGTCATATCATAAGCTGTTATGATAAGGATCTGTCAAAATAACAAATAAATGAAAAAGAAATGTATTGAAGTGGACAAAAAAACATTAACATTGAATAAAAACATTAACACAAGCATGCCACGGACCTGATATCGATCTCAGTTGGCATAATTAACTTCTAATAAACCTTAGATAGGAGAAGAGGCATAATTAACTTCTAATAAACCTTAGATAGGAGGAGAGGAAGTTTGTCATTGAAACCATACAGCAGCTCAAGCATATCAAACTTGACAATTCGACCCTGCACACATAGACAAATTCATATATACACATAAAAATATAATGTGTGGGACCATTAGTACTCCCATATATTATTTCATACTCTCCCCTAACTACTCTTAATTACAAAACAAAACAAACATAACAATTAACTAACTCAATAATTAACTACTAAATGCTCAACAACTCTTAACAAGTTTTACTAATCCAAGTACTAACACTATCATATAATTGATTTAAAAACAAAGGAAATAAATTATAAACCTGATAGTTTAGCAGCGTAGAGAATTTTGCGCAACAACTTAAGGTACTGATAGACAAGTCCAATAATATTGCTGACCTAAAAGGATACAATAAAAGTTAAATTATAATGAAAAAAAGAAATAATAAAACTACATTTTTTACAAAATAATGTTTAAACTTGAATGTACATACATGATACGATCTCCAATAAAATTAACAATTGATTATTGATACTCATTAAAAGCACAACATTTATAAAGGCCCTCCTCAAGTTAAGAAAATGTGGTTACCTTTTGTAGACCAGTGAGTAAGATGTATGAAAATGACTAAGCTATGGTTGTACGATATATTCCAGATTCATCAACAACAGTATTAAAGATGTAGCCCACCCACGAGATTTTAGTAAAGAAACTGAACCCTCTGACATGTTAATTAAATCATTATTAATAAACCCACCATAAAGTATTCAACTTCTAGATTTAAAATGACGAACACTTTGAGTGAAGTTACATACACTAGTAAAGCATCATTAATGAGATTTAAAAAGAGCAAAATATTTATTACAAACTAATGGCATATATAATCAATAACTAGAACCTAAGTCCATTACATATTTGGCAAAACTTATCCATCACATTGATGAATCTCGAGAAAGATTCTAGAATTCTGAAATAAATGGTTAAATATCGTACCATATTCAAGAATATGGCAGACATATCCGTCTGGTTTGTGTAAAAATTGTTTCTGCAGAGACGGCAACGTCCAAGATAATTGTAGAATATCCATATCACTTGAAGCTTCCACTGAATATAAGTTTCCACACTTCCAAATGGAAGATTTTTTGGGAAGTAAGTAGTTAATCTTTTTTCTTTGTAAACAGCGAGCAATTCGAAGTGGCTTCCAATTGCAAGCTTTTTTTGTTCTTGTCTGTTGTCTGTAACCTCCTGGAACCCATCTTTACAGAATCGAATAGTTTTACAACCCAATCTTGGAGCAAGTGAAGAGACTCTACATAAAAGAATATCAATATTTAAATAAAATATATTATTTAATGAGATTTTGCAATACTTCACAATATATTTGCAATCAGTCAATGTAATGCAAATTAAAAACAAGCTGGGTAAAAAAAATATATACCTCCTCCAATAATAACAAATTTCATTTTAGCTCTGTAATAGTATTTTTCATGAAATTCCAAAACTTTCGTGCGGAGATGAGTATAGTCATCCATTTCTGCCATCAGACTATTTCTATTCCCTTTATGTTATGTCCATGAAAATAAATACATAAAATAGAAATATCAATACTACATTATATAATCTAAAAAAAAAAAACTAATTGACCAACAAATCTGCGAAAAACAGAATCTTAGTCTAATTCAAATTCTATTTAGAAAAAGAAGTTAATTTTCCCCTTCAAAAAAGAAAAAAATAGAAATCGGTTTCATAATATTAAAATGAAACATACCTTCATCTAGTGCAATTAGTTCCTGCTTTAAGGTTTCCTCTTTAACAAGAGGTGAAATAAAGCATTGAGAAAATCTAATGCAAACAACCAATACAAAATGTTAAGCAAAAATCTAGCTTGTCAAGACAGACATGAATACCCAAAGTTCTTTAGTGCATGTTTGTTTTTGTAGTGGTTCCCCATAATTGTCAAATTCACCACAAAGTTAAATCTCAGGTACAGAAAAATACATGCTAAAACTGAATCATTACTTAAACTCAACTAGATTCACTGCAAATTGTAACCAACAAAATATATTCTTAATCAAATAGGATACTATTTGACACGAAATAGGGTGTTACTACACTATTCATGACTGCATTAATATTGAGTCAACAAAATTTTCAACTCAACTATGCAATTACTATGATTTTCAATCAAGAACAAATTTTATGATAATTGAATCACCTACTACAATGTTTTGTGATTGTTAAAGGAGAGATAATAAAGAGAAGAAATCAAGAGAGTGATCTAGAGAGTGTTGCAGACTCTTGGTAGAGAAACCTAATCTAATTTTATTGTTTAAACATTCATGAGTCATTCGTGAACAATACAATACTCGGGATAATTAGCATTATTGATCAAAATATTAAATATTAGGAATCCTCCCAATTTCCAATAGTAAAACAAGTATTTGTATTTTTAAAATTTTCCCATGTTAAAAGCAGTCAAATTTTGCATATATTTTAAACTACAAAATATAAATTTTTTATTTTATTCTAGAGACTAGAGGGAGTATAGTAGAATGATAAATGCATAGAAGATTTAAAAAACAATCCTATGGGAAAATTATTGAAGGCATTTAAGATAATATATAGTACTAGTACCGTAGAATGGTTTACCTTTTCAATGCACGCTTCAAAAACTTTGGATCCACCTCAAAATAGTAGCAGCTATATTCAACATCTGTAGCTTCATTTGAAGAGCCACCATGCTCATCAATATACCTATCAAACTGATAAAATAAATAAACTAATAAAACATCAGTAACTTCATATATGCTAATGAAACAAAATGAAAATTCATAACACATTGATCCATTACCAGCATGTGCTATGAACAAACCTCAATCAATTCATAACATATTTATCAAATTAATCCATTACTATAAACGAATTTAATCAAATCAATCTCAATTAATTATTTGAGTTTCTTAAAACAAACCTCATTTGTTCCAGGAAATTTTTTACTCCCCATGACGAGCATGTGCTCTGCAAACCCAATTACGGTGTTATAAATTTCTTTTAAAAATAATTCCTTCAATGTGATATAAATCTGCCTACCTAACATGTGTGCCACCCCTTGCACCTCGGTTGGGGCATGAATGTTTCCTGCGCCTACACACATAGCTGCGGCAGACTGTAAACAACAAAAACACATGAATATATACACAGCCAATGAATAAAACATATAAAAAAACTAAAATTAGACATATTTGTTCTTTAATATCTACTCATTTCATAACACTATATTCAACATCTGTAGCTTCATTCAACATCTGTAGCTTCATTTGAAGAGCCACCATGCTCATCAATATACCTATCAAACTGATAAAATAAATAAACTAATAAAACATCAGTAACTTCATATATGCTAATGAAACAAAATGAAAATTCATAACACATTGATCCATTACCAGCATGTGCTATGAACAAACCTCAATCAATTCATAACATATTTATCAAATTAATCCATTACTATAAACGAATTTAATCAAATCAATCTCAATTAATTATTTGAGTTTCTTAAAACAAACCTCATTTGTTCCAGGAAATTTTTTACTCCCCATGACGAGCATGTGCTCTGCAAACCCAATTACGGTGTTATAAATTTCTTTTAAAAATAATTCCTTCAATGTGATATAAATCTGCCTACCTAACATGTGTGCCACCCCTTGCACCTCGGTTGGGGCATGAATGTTTCCTGCGCCTACACACATAGCTGCGGCAGACTGTAAACAACAAAAACACATGAATATATACACAGCCAATGAATAAAACATATAAAAAAACTAAAATTAGACATATTTGTTCTTTAATATCTACTCATTTCATAACACTATCACGTACTAGTAGAATCATACCATACATCCGCTAACACCATTTTAAAGAATCTATTGATTGATATGTAGCTCTAATGTAGAACCAGTGATGTACTCTAATAGGGATAAATTAAATGCTATCTAATTTTCATACACTCATTTATCACATCATTTTCTGTATATCTCTTTTTTGCTATCTTATTACCAATATACCACATCATTTTCTTTCTATTTCTATTTCTTTCAAAGTGTAAGATGGGAGTTAAGATGGACGTCAAACTTTTTCCTTTTATTTAGAACTAAAGTTTAAAAATTTTGAAGTCTTTTGATTAAAAAATAGTTGGATAGAAGTATTAACAAACACCTACACAATTTTGGACGGAATTCTATTTACTATATTGGTATACAAACAGATTTTAAGATTTAGAGGATAGCCTCGTACTAGTTAATTTATTTATTACTGATTGGATAGTTGTTTTTAAGTGTGATACAGCTATTAATTATGTGTGCATTTTGTTAAAGGAAAATCACATACTATATGTAAATAAAAAGGCGTCTATGTAACTTTGATTTAGTGTGTGCGCTTTTGTTGCAATTGATTTTTGATAGAGTAAAAGAAAATTGCAATTCTAAAAATGGAGATAAAGAGATTTAAAACAAAAATACCCAGCAACCATAACATAAATACAACTTCACATCAAAAATAAAAATAATAGATGAGTCAAATATACTACTACCATATTATAAAAATTAAATAAATCGAGAAATCAAACTGTAAACAGACACAATAAAGTGATGAAGATACCATTATAGTGTTTCCTTCTTCTTCGTCTTCTTTAATAGAAATTCGAGGATCATGGACTAGGAGTGTTTCAAGACCATTGTGGAGTTTCACTTTAGGCTTTAGGGTTTAGGAGTTTGGGTTTTAGGAATTTAGGGTTTTGGGTTTTGGTTTTAGGATTTAGGGTTTAGGATTTAGGATTTAGGATTTAGGATTTAGGATTTAGGATTTAGGATTTAGGATTCGGTAATCCCGAACATCATAGCGAGACTTGCGAATCTTGAAAAAGGATCCTCTTTCATGGTGGAAGGTTCGATTGAAAAAATAGAACAAAAATAAAAACAAGAAAGCGTGAAAATGGATGAGAATAAACCTTACTCTAGATTAAATGAAAAAAATGAAGTGTTTAAAGAGAGAGCGAGACCGAGAATCTTCCTCTGTTTGAGTGAGAGCGAGAACCTTCCTCTGTGAACCTTTCTCTGGCTTTGAGTGAGAGTGTTAGAGTGAGCGAGAGCGAGAGGGCAAGAAAGAGCAAGAGCGAAAAGTTTAGAGTGTTTTCGAAAGAGTGAGGGCGAGCGTGAGGGGAATCGGAGAAACGGTTGGGGGTAATACGAAAGGGTGCTGTGGTTGGTACTCTTATTCCTCCCTCATTCTTGCTCATTTTCATTTCCTTTAATCGTGAAACCAAATAAAAAACACTAGCAACAATTAATTACATTTCTATTCTTCCAAATAAAAAATTTAAATTGAATAATAATAAAAAATCAAATATTAATTATTTCAAGTTATTAGTTATTCAATTAAAGTAAAATAAAATAGAGTATCATTAATTAATTTTAATGTGAAGTGAAATTTATTTATTTTAATCGTGTATCATGACTCATGAGATAAATGGTTGCAGAGCATGTCCATTGGAATTGCATGTGTATATGGAAGATGTCATTATGATACATGGACGAATGGGAGAGACGGTACCTCTGCCGTACGTATTACGTGTTAACCTAAACACTATATTATAATAATCAGTGAAGTTCCTTTAAATATTAGTTTCTTTATTTCAACAATCAAATAAATTTCATTAACCTAAAAACCATATTATAATAATCAGTGAAGTTCTTAAATAAATTAAATTATAATTAATAAAAATAATCAATTTTATTAATTTCAATGATAAAATAGAATTATACTACGAGTAATATGTGAATTTTCAAATTTAGTAACATAAATATTGATGAAATTAAACAATACGTTGATTGGTGAACACTTGACGAATTTCATAAGTGTTTCTTTTTAGTTGTTTCTTTTTTCTCAACTAATTTTAGTAGTTTATCTTTTTTTTTGAAATTCTTGTCGATAGTATAATTATCAATGATAATTATAAATATTAAAAATAATAAGTTGAATATTTTTATCACGGGTTTGAGCTCGAGACTTCGTAGTTGTTTGTGAATTTATAGTGATATTTATAATTTCTTTTAAATAAAAAAAAAACTCTTCGTAATGAACTTGTTTGAGAGAAAATTTTGTCATAGAATAAAAATTTTATTTTATATTTTTAAGGTTATATTAATTATTCCATTTCTCCCAAAATAATTGTCACATTTGTAAAAATTAATTGTCAATCATACCATCTAATTAATATTGTGTGTATAACTGTCAAGTTATTATTCTTCATTTTACATTTATTAATTAATTTTATCATTTATATATTTTTTTAATTGATGTAAAATAGTCAAAGAATTACAATGCAAAAAGAGAAGTGTTGGTTACACACTTTTTAACGCACTTTTTTTATATTGGTTAAAATTTATGTGGAACCTACCAAATTTATGTGGGCTCCACTAAATGTATAAAATTCGACCAATGAAAAGAAGTGAGTTGAAGAGTGTGTTGCTAGTATTTTTCATGCAAAAATAATAACAATAATAAAATAAAGACATCCGAATAATTGTTGTATCATCGGTAAGGCTAAGTTCAATTCACAAATATCGGTATGTTAAGTTGAAAATCATGTCTCGAGTTCGAACTTAAGACCTTGCAGTTGTATGAAATTTTTTATACCATTCCATAGAAGAAAAAATAATAATTCTTATATGTCTGTCAATATTAGAAACACATAAAACCTAAAGGCTACAACATTTTTCCTATGCTATTTCAAGATTTCAAAAGAATTATGTACCTTTCATTTTAGTCATTCCAAAATAAAAAATTCCAAAAAACTTGTGCAAAAATTAAGTTTAAAATAGTTAAATAAGAACTTGGGTGGTATTGTACACCAAATGTTTATAACTATAACCAAAATATATACTATCATATCTATATCAAAGCTATAACCATATCAACCAAATGTTACATCAAAGGTTCATAACTATATCCCAAAACAACAAGCTACGTATCCAAAAATATATGTCATCAAGTTACATATCATAATAACATGTTACCAAAAAAACATAACATGATTATCTCAACACAATACATGTCATCAAATCATTGTGTCATTCTTTTCGAAATATCATCCTCTGATCTCAAAGTACCGAAGCATGTTCCATGTTTAGGATCAATCAAGTTTGGTTGTGACAATGTGCCAATTTCTTCCATAACTTCATCTCCAGTTAGTAGTTTCGCTACATCACTTACAGGTCCTTTTATGACTGATGGTTTCACATTTATCATCCTACCACTTCTCCTCACATTTTTATGATCAAGCTTTCTTGCAAGGTTCAACATTCACTAAGAGTTGCATTCTTATTCATCAAATAGTTTCTTATCCACTCACACATTGTTAAAATAGGTTTATCCCTAGCAACTAAACTGTGCTATTGAAAGGTCTGACATTTCCGGACCTTCAAATTAGTTAAACCATAATAAAATTAAACCATTTTTGTATTTTAAAAAAAAAAACATAATTTCAGTGTATAGGACTAATGTGCTTAATTTTAAACACAACATCTTGTTTGTTGGGGTGGTTTGGGGATATCTTTATGCTACCCAAGGACTTGGGATTTGATTCCATGATCTATTTTGTACATTAGTTTTTGAATATAGCAGTTGGAAACAAATTTATTTGAAAGATGCAATGTCATTAATGGTAATGGAATCAATGTGAAAATAACATAAAGTATCTATAAAAATTTGAAAATTCTTAAAACTAAAAGTAACAATCTTTTAAAATAAATTTATTGTGTAAATATGATGGTGTGTCGGATGGTGTACTTACATTTTTATAGTAAATATTAAATATGATAATTTTTTAAGATAATTAGTAGATATTTAGTTAGTATGCATATAGTATAACTAAACTACGTTTAAACAGATGTACAATGGCATCTATATTTAGGCATTTGTATAAGTAACCGTAATAAAAACACATATGTAGTAGTGATAAAACTCTAAATAAGTGATAAATGTGAAAGTTTTAATAAGGATAAATGGTGTAGGTGTGGATAAAAATATTTGGAAACTAAATTATATTTAAGGTGATATTACAACAATGCATTGAATATTTTTTGTACTCAGATTGTTTCATTCATAATAACTAAAGAGACACATTATGAAATTTCATTGGTTTGGTTTAGTGTTAAAAAGATAGGTCTTAGTAAATGATTTTAAGTTTTTAACCATATTGATATATACAATTGATGACATATTTATATAATAAGAATGATTTTTAATTGTATATCTTTTAGATTTTTAGATTCGAGAGACTGTTTTTGAAAGAATACAAATGCATGATGAACTATCTTCATTGTTGTTTAAATTTTCGACATTAGACTAACTGTCTAATAGGATAAAAATTAAATATTTTTAATAACTAAAGACATGATCTCTCATCGATTTTAATAGAATGGTTCAAGCTATCACGATCCATTCCAAAACAAAACCCCACACATATTCATCAAATATTTGGGTCTTAATGATAATATACCATAATTTATATCAATAATAACTCTCAATAATTGACTATGGTCAATCCATAATTAATTAATTAAAGAATTAATCTAACACTTTCTCACTTCAAAGACAATAATCAAATACTAAATCAATATGAAATTATATATAGCTATTGTCCAAGCATTTGTTAGTTGTTATCCAAAGAGAAGTAAGCTTTAAAGTTCTAGAAATTGTATCTGATAAATCTTACATGTGATAGACTTACAATTCATATAAACTGGTGAATTTACACTGGCCTAAGCATCTAAAAATGCCATAACAAACTCTTACTAACCCAATATACTGTAATAGTTAACTGATCCGCTGGCGCACACGGGTCAAATACATTTGATAAAATGTAAATAGAGGTAATACTTCGAATCATCTTGTAAGGACTTCTGATATAACAATAATAACTGAATTGAAAATTAAAATTATTAATTGTAACAAAGTTGTGAAATCTAAATTATATAAATTTATAGGATAATTATAGCTTAATATATGCTAGTTGGTGATAAATTTCGACTAGACATAACATACGTTAATAAATATGCTGATTAATATAGATATTATGGTATATATTGGTGTAATTTTAAAATCTATAGTTGATATATTTTATGAGTAAAATTATTTTTATAAGTTGAATCGGTATCATGTTCATTCAAGATCCGCCACTACAAACAAGTGAACATCCATGCAAACAAAAGAAATGTTATACAATCCTAACAACTACATAAATAAAAATATCCGTAAAAATGAAGAAAACGACCAATAACATAAAACAAGTCTAATTTAACTCCTTTACTCTAACTAACACAACATTTTCCATATTGCTTACACATATTGCTTGATGTCCAAGCCAACTAACACAACATTTTCGCTTGGTGATTTGTTGGTTCAGATTAAGTCAGGAATTATTTCGTTAACCGATTTAAGTTCTGACCAATATACATATTTCTTACTAGAAAAACAAATTAGCTCGATTCATTCTTAAGTAAGCTTTTTAAATTAAATTCCAATATATCATAACTTTATTTTTAACACTTACAAGTCGACTCTAAATATAATTTAATTATTGTTAATGACGTATTTGATTATTAATATATTTTTTGAATGGTTACTTTAATTCAAATTGAGATAAAATTTTGCATTGTTATTTATTTATTTATTTGATTACATAATTAAATAAGAATTAGTTTAAATTTAAGATTTTATGTTTTTGAAATGAAGACCTTATTTACCATGTGCATACATAAGTATTTCTCCTAATTCATTATTACAAAATCAATTACAGAAATTGAAATTATATTTTATCTTTTATGTGACAAATTTTATTTATTTTTATTTTTTTTAAGGATTTTATGTATTATTTAAATTTATATATCATTTTAATTTTTTTCTAGTAAATAATAAAATAATTCATGATTTATTTTGGCAAACATGTTAAAATTTTAAAGTAAATAAATTAATGATATGAATTTTAAGTGTTCCAGCTCTACTGTTAAGGTCGTCAAGGAGGGAAAAAAAAAGAATCGCCAAACGTTTTTGGAAGAAAAAAAAAAGTCAATTGTGACCTGTGAGTAGGATCTGCTTTTTTGTAGTGCAAGAAATTTTATTATTGTTAAATAATACTAGTACAAATTAAATTAACCCTTTCCATTATTTTGGTTTATTATTGTTTTTAACTTAAGAATGATTTATGCGCAGTTGATATGCACTTAATTGAACATGAATTATATCACCTGCAATGCTGTCGTCAAATTTATAATTTCACATATTACAAATATCAGAAAAGATTTTGTGCAGAAAAAACAAAGTGTTTCTGTTTATGTGATGCAGAAAACATCTGCTTCCCTTGTTTCTTTGCTTTCGTAATTATTTATTTTAGGGAGACTATTAATTATAAAGGTAAAAGAATTGATTAATATTGTTATGAAATTAACTAAAAAGAGAGAATATTTTATTATGCCCCATAAGGTACGTTCTTATAAGGTCATTTAAAAGGAAGAAGTGCATATTATTGGAAGTTATAGATAATTCGAATACAGAAAAATGGAGAATGTTCTGTAGAACAGAGAAAACCAGGAAAACGGAGAATGTTCTGCAGAAACAGAAAGCAGAAAACTAGAACAGAGAACGCAGAAAAGCATAACAGAGAAGGCAGAAAACCAGAAAACCAGAAAAATGGAGAATGTTCTGCAGAAACAGAAAAACCAGAAAACCCGGAGACTGATTAACGTTCTCCGTTTTCTGCAGTGTTTTATAAAGCAGTTTTTCTGGGTTTTTTTTTCTCTGCAGTTTTTTTTGAATTTAAATTTCAGTTGTGATTCAATTTTGTTTCTCAATATTGTTGTAACTGAAAATACTCTCTTCCAATAATCTCTCTCTTTTTCTCCATCATCTTCTCCAAACCAAAATTTTCAATTATTGATTTTCACCATTGATTCACCCTCCACTCTTGATTGTGTTCCAACATTTGACATCAAGAGCTAGGTTCAGATCCAATTTCCACTGCAAACATGTCTGTTTCCAATGACAAAATCCCTACCAACCTTCCAATTCTTGATTCGAAGAATTATGACAAATGGTACAAATAAATGAAAGTTTTTTTTGGATATCAAGATGTTCTTGATATGATTATCGATGGCATTACTCCTCTTGGTGAAGAGGCTACAGCAGCTCAACAAGCAAAATTCAAGGAAGATAAGAAGAAAGATTACAAGGCCCTCTTCTTTATTCATTCTTGCGTCGATAGTGACAACTTCGAAAAGGTTGGCGATTGCGACTCGGCGAAGACAACTTGGGGTATCCTTGAGAAAGCTTATGCTGGTGCAGATAAGGCGAAGGTGGTGAGGTTACAAACTCACAAGCGACAATTTGAGTTACTTCAAATGGAAGACAAGGAAACGATTAACGATTACGTGACGTGTGTGACACGTTTGGGGAATCAAATGAAGTCGTGTGGTGAAGTCGTTTCCGAACAGAATTTTGTGTCGAAGGTATTACGTTCTTTAACACCAAGATTCGATAATATTGTGGTGGCGCTTGAGGAATCGAAGGATCTCAAGACGATGACGAAAGATGAACTTCAAAGTTCATTGGAAGCTCATGAACAAAGGATGGACGAAAGAGGAAGCGATAAAGCCAAAGCGGAAGTTGCTTTGCAAGCCCGTTTCAACGAGAAGAATTAGAGATCGAAAGGGAAATGGTCTTCTAGAGGAAAGAAAAATTTCCAGAATTTTGATAAAAAAGAGTCACAAAATTCAATGAAATGTGAGGGCAGTTCCAAAGGTGGTGGTCAAGGCACCTACAAGCCGTTCGACAAAAGTACCAAGAAGTGTTACAATTGTCAAAAGCTTGGGCATTTCGCAAGAGAGTGTAGAGCGAAACCAATGGAGAATCACGCGGATGAGGCTAAGGTTACTAGGCAAGACGTGGATGATGATAACACGGTTCTTGTGATGATCATGGAAGAGAACTACGACATTAAAGAGGTGTTGGACAACAACTGTGACAAGAGGAAGTTGTTGTACAGCAACTATTGCAGTGCAAAAAAATCTGCAAAAACGCATTCAGAGAAAAGTGCAATGGTAACAGTTCGAGATGGAGTCCAAGGGAGAAATGAGTGGTACTTGGAATCAGGTTGTTCGACACATATGACAGGAAGAAAGGGTTGGTTCGTGAAGATCAATCAAGTCACGCGAAATAGAGTGAAATTCGCGGATGATACGACATTAGCAGCCGACGGTGTTGGTGATGTCTTGATCATGAGAAGGGATGGTGGTCATTCCTTGATCAAAGATGTGTTGTACATTCCAAGAATCAAGTGTAATCTCTTGAGTATTGGCCAATTGCTTGAGAGGAATTACAAGATTCAGATGGAAAACAAGGTTTTGCGCGTTTTAGACCAAAATGGTGTTTTAATCCTTAAGGCTCCTATGGCTGCCAATGGGACTTTCAAGATTGAGTTGGAAATCATGGAGCATAGGTGCTTAGCTACAGCGGCAAGTCGTGATGAATGGTTGTGGCACTACCGTCTTGGACACTTGAATTTTCGAGATCTTGATGCGTTGCAAAAGTATGAGATGGTGACCGGACTGTCTAGTATCAATATTCCAGTTGAGATATGTGAAGATTGTGTACAAGGGAAGCAACACAAGAATAGTTTCAGCAAAGATGCAGGTCATAGGACCAAACATCATCTTGAGGTGGTGTATTCCGATGTATGCGGACTGATGCAACTCAATTCGTATGGATGTAATCGATACTTTGTCACATTTATCGATGATTTTAGTAGGAAGCTGTGGATTTATCTCATAAAGAGGAAGGATGAGGTGTTTGAAGTGTTCAAACGATTTAAATCCATGGTTGAGCGGCAAAGTGGTCACAAACTCAAAATTCTCAAAACCGATGGCGAAGGCGAATTTACTTCGAGTGAATTTGGGAAGTATTGTGATGATGAGGGTATAGTACGTGAGATTATACCACCCTATACGCCTCAGCAAAATGGCATGGCCGAGAGAAAAAATTGGACAATTATGAACATGGTGCGTAGCATATTGAAAGGGAAGAATTTGCCGAAAGAGCTTTGGGGAGAAGTTGTTGCTACAGCTGCCTATGTGTTGAATAGGTGTCCTACAAAGAAGCTGGAAAAGGTGACTCCAGAAGAGGTATGGTCTGGATTCAAACCGAATTTGAGTCATTTGCGCGTTTTCGGTTCGGTAGCAATTCGATATATTTCGGGACAGCTTCAAAAGAAGCTTGATGACAAGGGTAAAATGATGTTGCTTGTCAGATATCATCCTACCGGAGGCTACAAGTTGTTTGATGTGAGTAGCAAAAAGATTGTAATTAGTGGAGATGTGATCGTGGATGAGTTACGGCAGTTTGACAGCAGAAAACCTGCCATATCAGTTCAGCAAATTGATTTATGCCACAAAAATCAGCATCCTGGAGCTACTGGAACTGTTTCTGGTGAAGTGGAAATCGATTTACCTCAAGGGAAAATCGATTTGTTGCAGGAAAATTGGCATTTTTAGCCTGCTGAAGGTGCTGTACAACAACCTTTCGGAACCGAAACTGGTGAATCAAGTAGACGACCAACAAGGCAAAGAGGATTGCCTCAAAGACTCCGTGATTGTGAATTTTTCCGAGACAGCGAGATCAACAATGAGGGTTATCTTATTCACTTCGCTCTAATGGCTGAATTTGAACCGGTGAATACGGAGGAGGCATTAAGCGATCTAAAGTGGATGTGTGCTATGAAGGAAGAGCTGGAATCAATTGAAAAGAACAATACATGGATGTTGGTTGATTTACCGAAAGGTAAAAAGGCGATTGGTGTGAAATGGGTCTACAAAGTCAAAGCGAATCCGAAAGGTGAAATAATCAAGCATAAAGCTCGATTAGTTGCAAAGGGATTTTTGCAAAAGGAAGCGATAGATTTTGATGAGGTGTTCGCACCGATAGCAAGGCATGAAACCATTCGGTTAGTTGTTGCGATAGCTAATAACAACAGCTGGCCGTTATATCAAATGGACGTCAAATCGACATTCTTGAATGGTCCACTTGATGAGGAGGTCTATGTTGGACAACCACCTGATTTTTGTGATTCAAAATCAAGCAGCAAGGGTCTACAAGTTAAGGAAGGCACTATATGGTTTGAAACAAGCTCCAAGAGCTTGGAACAAACGCATATATGGTTTTCTCATAGGCATTGGTCTCAAGAAGTGCGTATCCGAACATGGTGTTTATCTGAAGTCAGATACAAGCGAAGGAGTAATCATACTTTGTCTTTATGTGGACGACTTATTAATTACGGGCAGCTGTGAAAGTTACATTTCAAAGTTCAAAGAAGAGCTTATGAGGGAGTTTGAAATAACTGATCTTGGTACAATGAAATACTTCTTAGGCATAGAGTTCCAAAAGACAAAGTTGGGGCTGCTCATGTATCAAAAGAGGCATGCAATGGAGATCTTGAAGAGGTGTGATATGGAGCATTGCAATACTGACATAACACCAGCAGAGGCGCGTTTACAGCTGTCCAAGAGTGAAGATGAGCAAGATGTGGATTCTACTCAATACCGGAGATTGATAGGATCATTGCGTTACTTGTGCAATACGCGGCCAGATTTAGCGTTTAGTGTCGGTATTGCAAATAGGTTCATGGAGAGGCCGAAAGTATCATATTTGGCAGCAGTTAAGAGGATATTTAAATATGTGAAAGGTACTCTTGGCTGTGGAATTTTATTTCCTGCAAATGACATGGGCAAAAGTTGCGAATTACTCGGATACATTGACTCCAATTGGTGCGGAGATAAGGACAATCGGAAATCAACGACCGGTTATGTCTTTATGTTCGGAGGGGTACCAATCTCTTGGTGTTCTAAAAAGGAGCCGGTGGTTCCTCTCTCTTCCTACAAGGCGGAGTATATCGCAGCTTCGTTATGTGCATGCCAAGTTGTGTGGTTAATGAACTTGCTGCGTGAGCTGGACAACAACATGAGAGATGTTGTTTTGCTGTTGATGGATTATGTTTCAGCCATCAACCTTGCTAAGAATCCCATAACACATGGGAGGAGCAAGCATATTGAGATGAGGTTTCACTATTTGAGGGAATTAGTGAGTTCCGGACAATTACGTTTGGGTTATTGCAGAAGTGAAGAACAAGTTGTAGATTTATTGACGAAAGGCGTTACGAATGAGGTTTTCAAGAAGCTTGTGATGAAGTTAGGCATGAAGAATGGGGAGCATTTGAATTAAGGTGGTGTATTGGAAGTTATAGATAATTCAAATGCAGAAAAACGGAGAATGTTCTGCAGAACAGAGAAAATAGAAAACCAAGAAAACGGAGAATGTTCTGCAGAAACAGAGAAAGCAGAAAACCAGTACAGAGAACGCAGAAAAGTAGAACAGAGAAGGCAGAAAACCAGAAAAACGGAGAATGTTCTGCAAAACAGAAAAACCAGAAAACCAGAAAAACGGAGACTGATTAACGTTCTCCGTTTTCTGCAGTGTTGTATAACGCATTTTTTCTGTTTTTTTTTCTCTGCAGTTTTTTTTGAATTTAAATTTCAGTTGTAATTTAGTTTTGTTTCCCAATATTGTTGTAACTGAAAATACTCTCTTTCTCTTCATCATCTTCTCCAAACCAAAATTTTCAATTATTGATTTTCACCATTGATTCACCCTCCACTCTTGATTGTGTTCCAACACATATTATATTAATTCTCCCCCTTATGTAGGCAATTATCTCTAAGAGGACGAATACCAATGTTTAATATTAGCTGCTTATACATTTCACTTGACAAGGATAAATCACCTAGTATAACTCACTCATCTCGGGTCTAGCTCAACAAGGATATAATGATAAAGCTTTAAAGTTGTTTAAGGAAATGGATTTTGAATGCTTAAAGCCTGACCGGGTTACGATTACGAGTCTTTTAAGTGGCTGTTCATCAACTCGGTCTCTTCTGATTGGAAAACAATTCCACTCGTATGCTGCAATGACTTCAAACATTGTCGTGGAAGGTTCACTGCTCGATCTTTATGTAAAATCGGATATAAAAACTGCACATGATTTTTTTTGTTGCATATGACACTGAAAATGTGGTGCTATGGAATGTGATGCTTGTAGCTTATGGCCAGTTAGACAAGCTAAACGAGTCGTTTCAAATATTTACGCAGATGCAGATAGAAGGCATTGTACCTAATCAATTCACCTATCCTAGTATTTTGACAACTTGCACTACTTTGGGAGCTCTTGATCTAGGGGAACAAATTCACACTCAAGTACTGAAAACCGGCTTTCAGTTCAATGTGTATGTCTCTAGTGTGCTTATTGACATGTATGCTAAACATGGAAAACTAGATACTGCCCTGAAAATCTTTAGAAGACTAAAAGGAAATGATGTTGTTTCGTGGACAGCTATGATTGTCGGGTACACACAACATGATAAGTTTGCTGAAGCTCTTGACCTCTTTAGAGAAATGCAAGATCAAGGGATACAATCTGATAATATAGGATTTGCAAGTGCAATACGTGCATGTGCAGGTCTCCTAGTACTTGATCAAGGACGACAGATTCAAGCACAATCACATGTATCTGGTTACTCATATGATCTTTCAATTGGTAATGCACTTGTTAGTCTTTATGCTAGGTGTGGAAAAGTATGAGAAGCATACTTTGCTTTTGATCAAATATTTTCCAAAGATAATAATATATCATGGAACTCGTTGATATCTGGTTTTGCTCAAAGTGGATATTTTGAGGAAGCACTGAACATATTTGCTCAAATGAATAAAGCTGGACTAGAAATTAATTCATTCACATTTGGCTCGTCGGTTAGTGTTGCCGCCGATGTTACTAATGTTAGACTAGGGAAGCAGATTCATGCCATGATTAGAAAAATTGGCTATGAGTCAGAAACCGAGGTTTCTAATGCTTTGATCACACTATACTCAAAATGTGGTTGCATTGATGACGCCAAGAGACAGTTCTTTGAAATGCCCAACAAAAATGAGGTTTCGTGGAATGCCATGATTACTGGCTATTCCCAACACGGTTGTGGATTTGAAGTGCTAAGCCTTTTTGAGGATATGAAATGGCTTGATGTATTAATATTGCCAAAATCAAAATCATCCACGTGCAGATATGATATATGAAATATATCAAAAATCTGGAGAGGTTATATGTGAAATGGTAATTTTAATAAATATCTAGATATGTTGAGATATTTGTTAAGTTATAATTAATATATATAATTACACATATATTTGTTTGGAGGGAAAAGAAAAGGAAATAGAAAAGAAAGAAAAGGAAAGAGAAAGAGAAAGGAAAAGAGAAAGAAAAGGAAAAGAAAGGAACATAGAAGAAAAAGAAAGAACATTTCCTCCTCCTTGCCTTCGCGAAAACCATCGTTCTTCCTTCTTCTCGTTCTTCTTCTTTCATCTTCGTGGCTTCCTTTTTGCTTCCAAAATAGGAACCCAAGGCTTGGAGGGTGAGAAGACAAGGATTTCTCATCTTCATACTTTCTCATTGATTCGAAAACGAAGAAAAACGGTGTTAGGGAGTTTAAAACGGTCAAGCCCAATCTTCCATGTTTCATCTAGATCTAAGCTTCGTTTCGCGAATAGATAGAAGGGAAAGTTGCTCACCTCCACGCTACGGTGCTGGTGAACTAACTTTAGAAGCGACGTCGCTAGCAGAGATTTTATCGGATTTACTCGTGGTACCGTAATCGCACGTTAAAGCTAACGTTAAGGTTAAGGCTCCTTCCAAACTTTTAGTTTGAATTTAGGGACTTATTTGTGGTTGTGTGGGAAGGGATTTTGTTAGGGTTGAAGAGTTTATTTGGGGAAAAATGAATCTAATCTTTTATGGGTAAAACCTTATAGTTGGGTTTTGGTGATATTGATGAGTGTTTTGTGGAAAATGAATTTAACTCATTTATGTATGATTTTGAGGAAATGAAATTTGAGATGTGTTTGTGTGGATTTTGTGGAAAGATGAATTGATGTGATTTGGTGTGAACTGTGGATTGAATTTGTGAATATGTATGAGTATGTTCGGTGTGGAATTTGAAAATCATTAGAGTTAAACGAGTATTAATATATCTGTTTACTTAATGAATCTAATCATTAAAAATGGGGAATCTTTTAATATCTCTGTTTACTTAATGTTTGTCGTGAAAATCATTAGAGTCAAACGAGTATTAAAAATGGGGAATCTTTTAATATCTCTGTTTACTTAATGTTTGTAGTGAAAACCGTTAGAGTTAAATGAGTATTAAGAATGAGGAATCTCTTAATATCTACGTTTACTTAACGATTGTCGTGAAAAATTGTTAGAGTTAAATGAGTATTAAAAGTAGAGAATCTTTTAATATCTGCATTTACTTAACGATTGACGTGGATAGAGTCAGAGTATGCTCATGCATTTCATTTTGGTAAAACATGCTGACCCGTGATAGGTGGCACCTCGGTAAATAATACTTTGGTATGTGATAGGCGGTACATTTACGATTTACGTTTTTGGTAAATCGTGCTGACCCATGATAGGTGGCACCTCGGTAAATAGTACTTTGGCATATGATAGGCGGTACTTTTACGATTTACGTTTTTTCTTTTAGTAAATTGTGCTGACCCGTGATAGGTGGCACCTCGGCAAACAATACTGGTCTGTGATAGGCGGTACGTTTACGATTTATGCTTTTTAGTAAATCGTGCTGACCCGTGATAGGTGGCACCTCGATAATTTAGTACTTTGGCCTGTGATAGGTGGTACGATTATGATTTACGGCCCTTCGAGGAGGGTTTTGGTTTGGAATTCCGAGTCCATGCATTTTGGCATATATGCATTGCATTAGGGTGCTTGGCACACGAGTCGTGTTTGATTTAAGATCATGATTGAGTGTTTGAACTTGAGATGTCGTGTTAATTGCGTTGTATGTTAAGTGTTATGTTTTGAAATTGTGTGTAAGTGTGATTGATTGTAAAACTATTTCGAAACTTAAGATTGTCGTGGTAATTGCGTTGTAATTGCTAAGTGTTATGTTTTGAAGTTGTGTGTAAGTGTGATTGATTTCAAAACTATTTCGAGACTCAAGATGTCATGGTGATTGTGTTATAATTGCTAAGTGTTACGTTTTGGAATTGTGTGTTGTGTGTAACTGTGATTGATTTAGTTTATGTAGTTTAGAAAAACTTCAGAAAAATCGATTTCCCAATTGATTCTGTTAAGAGATATTGAACAAAATCGATTTGGCATGTCACAGGGGCTCAACTATTTATCAAAATCGATTTGCCAATCGATTTGGCATGTTACAGGGGCTCAGCTATTTATGAAAATCGATTTGCCAATCGATTTGGCACGTTACAGGGGCTCAGCTATTTATCAAATCGATTTGCCAATCAATTTGGCATGTCACAGTGGCTCAACTATTTAAGCAAATCAATTTCCTAATCGATTGATTTAACCCAGAATACAGGTTTCACTAAAAACCTTTAAGAAAATCGATTTCCCAATCGATTTGCTTAGTAGAAACTTTTATTCTGAGTTAGACAATCGATTGCCCAATTGATTCATCAATTGATTGGTTGGTTGATTTATTACTTGATTGATTAAAAACCTATTTTGATTTCATTTTTACTTGGCAAGTAGTATATGAACGTTTAGCATATGGAAAACCCTTTTAAGGTGCATGCTAAGTGGAAATATTATTTTGTGCATTTAAAAACTTAAATGTTATGTGTTAATTGTTAATTTCGGTTGATGACCCTTTACAACTATTGTGGAAATCTGGGCTTTGCCCTCATATGAGAGCCATGACAATCCTACCGATTTGTACCCTGTGGATGGGGATGTAGTTGGAAACACCTGATTTGAGCTATGTTAGGAGGATCTTGCGGGACACGTGAAAATCACTCAAGATGTGTAGTTTTTTTTGTAGAATGATCATATTAGGTTGACGTATAGGGACTAAATGTCTTTCTTTCGGATTGTGTTTATTTTAAATTGGAAGGCCGTACCTATACTAATATTGTCAGCATGACATTTTATTTTCGATGGGTTCCATGTAGCACTTTTTGATGTGTAAATACTTTGGATTCATATTTCAAAAACTATTTCGCTGCTTGTAAATTATATTGACTTAATTGTCGTTGTGTTATGACTTCAACATTTATCCAAAGGTATTTCCCTTATTTATTTTTTTGTTTTATGAATTTGTTTTGAAAAAAAAATACACTCTCGCTGTTAAAAATCGGGGTGTTACAAAATGTCTTACAACCATATAGAGACCAATGTTAACAATCATAAGTCAAGCCAAGAACCTTGAAGTGTTAGGACGAGTCCTAACACCTAACTTAAAGGTACAATATATTTAAAGTCGCAATTACAAACACTCAATTATAAAACAACAATCTTAAAAAATTAAGCACATGGAAAATTACTTGGGCTCTTAAAAATTATGTGATAGCTTGTGTTATGTTTCACTCCAGTTCATGTTTGCCTATGATTCTAATTGTCTCTGGTTATGTTCGCTTCTAGTTCCAATTTGTCCCTAGTTCCTGGTTGCTTCTAGTTTCTATTTGCCCCTTGTTACTTTTGGTTCCTGTTTGACTCTAATTTTGGTTCTGTTTACAAGTATTTTACAAAATATTTTACAAAATATTTTACAAGTTCAAAATCTACATCAATTCACATGTATTCTTTTAGTAGAATTTTGCTAAAATATTTTTAATAGAGTCAATGTTTTATACAGTTAAATTAAAAATAAGATATAATTATTAGTTAAATTAAAAATAAGATATAATTATTAGTATAAATAGAATGAAACAAATGAATAGAAAAAATATTGCTCGATTAACATCAATTTGCACCATAAAACTTGGTTGAATTGATCAATTTGCACCACAAAACTTGGTTGACTTGATTATAAATAAAAGAGACACATAAACTACAAAAATTAGAATCTAATTCAAATACTTTTACATCTAATAATTTTATTTAGCCATTTTTTTTTTGAAATATTTTAAATCTTCTTAAAAAATCTTTTTTTTTAGAATTATTTTTTAAAATAATCTTATATTAACTTTTAAATTCTTTACTTATTATGGTGAAGATATAAAACCAAGGATCTTACTCCTAAGTCCTGTTTGAGAATTTAATTTTGAAATTAATCTACAACATATAAATTTATTTTTAAGTTAAAAAGTTAAAGTGTTATGAAATTTAATTAAAAAATAATAAATAAAATAAAATTTAAGTTTTAATATTTAATAAACCACTTAAGTATATATTATCTTATTTTAATATAATTTATTTTGCACGCATATAATAAAGTTTTCTTTTTTACAATTATTTAAATCTAACATGTATCATGATAATTCA
>JBBPBS010001102.1:2758124-2770465 GCA_037974835.1 Cicer judaicum
TGTAAAAAAGAAAATTTTATTATATGCGTGCAAAATAAATTATATTAAAATAAGATAAAATATACTTAAGTGGTTTATTTAATATTAAAACTTAAATTTTATTTTATTTATTATTTTTTAATTAAATTTCATAACACTTTAACTTTTTAACTTAAAAATAAATTTCTATGTTGTAGATTAATTTCAAAATTAAATTCTCAAACAGGACTTAGGAGTAAGATCCTTGGTTTTATATTTTCACCATAATAAGTAAAGAATTTAAAAATTAATATAAGATTATTTTAAAAAATAATTCTAAAAAAAAAAGATTTTTTAAGTAGAATTAAATTTTTTTTTAAAAAAATGGCTAAATGAAATTATTAGATGTAAAAGTATTTGAATTAAATTCTAATTTTTTTAGTTTATGTGTCTTTTTTATTTATAATCAATTCAACCAAGTTTTATGGTGCAAATTGATGTTAATCGAGCAATATTTTTTCTATTCATTTGTCTCATTTTATTTATAATAATAATTATATCTTATTTTTCATTTAATTGTATAAAACATTGACCCTGTTAAAAATATTTTAGCAAAAATCTACTAAAAGAATACATGTGAATTGACGTAGATTTTGAACTAGTAAAATATTTTGTAAAATACTTGTAAATAGAATCAAAATTAGAGTCAAACAGGAACCAAAAGTAACAAGGGGCAAATAGAAACTAGAAGCAACCAAGAACTAGAGGCAAACTGGAACTACAAGCGAACATAACCAGAGACAATTAGAATCATAGGCAAACATGAACTAGAGTGAAACATAACATAAGCTATCACATAATTTTTAAGAGCCCAAGTAATTTTACATGTGCTTAATTTTTTAAGATTGTTGTTTTATAATTGAGTGTTTGTAAATGCGACTTTAAATATATTGTGGCTTGACTTATGACTGTTAACATTGGTCTCTATATGGTTGTAAGACATCTCATGATCTATGTTACTCTGTCTTGCACAGAATAAACTTTTCCAAGAGAACGCATCTCATTTACTATAGTTGTGAATCTTGAGTACATCTCATCAATAGTTTCTCCATCATGCATTTCGAATAGCTCAAACTTCCTTATACCAATGTCTATTTTTGTTTCTTTGACATAGCTTGTTTCTTTGACATAGCTTGTTCCTTCGAGATGAGTTTGCAATGTATCCCATGCTTATTTAGTAGTGTTGCATTCATCAACTCTTTCGCTTTCTTCTCTACTTAAAGCACAAGAAAAAATAGTTGAGCTTTAGAATTTATGAGTACCTTGGTTTTATCTTCAGTTGTCCAATTTGCTTACCCTTTTTTATTTGATGATGAATCAACTTGGTTTACTTTTGGAATGAAATCTCCTTCGGTTATAATGCGCCACATTCATATATCTTGAGATTTCAGAAATAATTTCATCTTGTTCTTTCAGAAGTAATAATCTGTGCCATCAAAGTAAGGTGGTCGGTGTGAGGATCGTCCTTCCACAATGTATTTAGCTTTTGACATTTTTCTTCTAGATCTTTTTCTCTAACACTGTTTAGGCGTTTAGCTCTGATGCTAATTGAAGTAGCAACATCAATTTACAAAGAATGGGAATTTGAATTGTAAAAGTTCTTATTTAAAATTTCCTGAAAAATTTAAGATTTTAACTCAAGATTGATGTTGGTGATGAAAACTGAAACAGAGAACATTATTGATTTTAACTAAAAAATAGAGAACATTATTGGTTAGTTAAAATCAACAATTCAGTTTATATATTTAACTTGATAATCAATCAGACTTAATGTAAATAAAGAAAATAGAAGAGATATCACACAACGATATATCATGGTTCACCCAACTCGGGCTACGTCTAGTCCTCACAATTGTGAAATTTTCACTAAGTGTTCAAAATAAAGAACAATCTTGGCTTGCACCACTAGTCCAAGTCAACCTTGATCTGTTACACACTAAGTCATTTCCACCCAAAAAGGTTTTCAAAACAATCACCTATTAATCTTTAGATAGGAATTTACACTTTACCTTCTAACCATAAAAGGATTTCTTACAATCAACTCAAACTATACTCAACACTTATAGTCTTTGAATTTTACACAATAATGATAAGAGTGTTTGATAGAATCTGAATGATCTCAACTCGTATTTGAGATTCGATCCTTTACAAGAGGTCTTAAGCCTCTCATTATTGTGTAGATTTGATTGTGTTTAATGATCCTTTGATTCTTAGATATATGGTTGATGGATTCAGTTCAAGAGAATGCCTTGATTCACGCGAAACGGACTGAAGAATGATGTCAATATACTGGAGAATGATTGTTGAATATTCTAGAGATAGTTTAATCATTTTGGAGATTGATGATTATTCTGGATATTGATTATCATTAAGAAGATTGATCTGATCATTTTATAGACTGGTCTGATCATTTTGGAGACATATATGATCATTATGGAGATTGATGATCATTTTGGAGACTCATGAGAACTTTCTGCAGATTGATATTATCATTCTGGAGATTGATGTTTAACATGCTGGAGAATGATGTTAACATGCTGGAGATTGATGTTAACATGTTAGAGAATGATCTTGATTCATGTTAACATGTTGGATAATGATCTTGATTCATGCTAACATATTGGAGAATGATCATTTTTGAACTTGGAGGATAATCTTGCTTGATTCATCAAATTCCATACTTTTTCTACGTTGTATTTTGAATTGATTCTTTGTTGAGATGAATCCTTTATATTCTTTGAAGAGTACTTATTATATGATTGTGAAATCCAGAAGCAATGATTGTGAAATCCATAAGCATTTCTTTTTCAACAGAGGAGAGCATCTGTTCTTTAAATTTCAGAACTGTGGAGAACGTTATCTGTTTTCTAAACTTCTGTCAAGAACGTTATCCGTTCTGTTTATTTATTTTTGATTTCTCTTTAATGTGATTTTGCTTGTAAAGCTTAGTACTTATATTTGATTAACACACTCAAATACACATATTAAATATCAAAACACTTAGAATCATAATTATAAGTCTTAATTAACTTTTATTTAATTATCATCAAAATATTAATTTGAGATTTTGTCTCAATAGAGACGGCCAAAGGCAAACAAAAATTAGATAACTTATATTACTACATTGTTTTATATGATTGTTCTTCTTTTTTGTATTACACTTAATAATTTATATTGCTACATTTTTTTTTATAGAAATCAAGAACCAAAGACAACTAGGAACCTTAAGTAACTAGAGACAAACAACAACCAGATACAAATTGGAACCATAAGTAAACAAAATCAGAAGCAACCAACAACCAAAGATAAATATGAACCAAAGGCAAACTGAAACTAGATGTAAACAAAATCAAAAGCAATCGACAATCTAAGACAAATTGGAATGAGAGACAACCAGGAACCAAAAACTACTAGAGACAAACAAAAACTAGAGATAAGCATAAATTTGTTTTTTTTTATACATAGCATTTTATTTTTAACCTCGTGCATCACATGAGTGCACGTCTAGTTTTAATAAAGTTGATTTCAGTTGCTTCACTTTGTAAGTTTAGAAACGACAAATTTGTGAACAAACTTAGAACATCCAAATTAATAGTACAAAACAATAATTTAGCACAAAATGTTGTGCTTAGACGATGACAAAATTACATATAAAAAGAAAAGAAAAATTAGATGCGTGTGGAATTTATTTATTTAAATAAAATAAAAAAATTAAATTAAAAGAGTATTTCAAACTAAAAAATAATTACAATCACCTATTTGTAATAGATAAAGGAAAATAAATTAGAGTTATATTTTAGGAACAACGATAAAGAAAATATTATAACATATTAATAGATATCATTTAACAATTCATTTGTTTAAATATCTTAATAATATATGTTAAACAACAAATTTATTTTTCATTTTATTAAAATTTAAAATACAATTCGATACCACTCAGATTCAAATTTGAGATATATGATTGTAACCATAATAAGTAAGGTAAGATAAATTAAATTTAAATTTTATTATTTTTAAACAGTAAAAATTACATAACACAACTTAAAACAATTATTGCAATGCAAAAATTAATTTTTTGTTAACAAATATTGACATGCTTTTCATTTTTATTGATTATTTTTATAATTAAGACAATAATTTAAATGTTAATTATTTAATTAAAATAAATAAAAATAAATATATTAAATCTACATAAATTAATTTATAATTTTATTTTTTAAAATGAGAAGGTTATAAAATATAATCGTTAAACTTTTTGGATGATATTTAAAACTTTTAAGTATTGTTTTAACTTTTACGGTATCGTAAAAGTGGTATACAATATCTCACGTTAACAATAACAATACAGTTCTACCCATACCCTCCGCCTTCAGAGTCAGCATGCGGCGGAGACAAACCCGGGCGCGGCGTAGCTCAGTCACTTATAACAACCACAACATGATATAAACATGGAAGAACTTCACCAGAGTAACAGCATTGTTTGGAGTCCTTCCTTTGTAAAAGTCGATGGATTGAAAATTGATTGGAAGCCTTCATCTATCGTAGCTTTAGCCACCAGCATCGACGGTTTACGTGTCGCCGCCGCTCGAGAAAATGGTTCTCTTGAACTCTGGGTCGTATCTCCTGGTGAAGCCAATTGGCATTGTCTATTGACCATTCATGGTGACCCTAACAAAAGAGTTTCTTCACTTGTTTGGTGTAATGGTTCCGCTTTCGGTCGTTTATTCTCTTCTAATTTAGATGGCACTGTTTCTACGTGGGATTTTTTCAACTTGAAACAAACGGTATGCCTATTCAATATTTTAACGGTTGTAATTGACTAAATAGTTGTGATTCACATATAATTAAAAACTGTTTATACCCGCGGTCTATATTATGGGATATTGTGTGTCTCACTTATCACTTTACTTATTAGGATCAATTTGGTGATCGCTTGACCTAATTTGTTAACCTAGTACCAATTTCAATTTCTTTTTTTATGTAATATGTTGGGGGCTAAACACCTTTTTGGATGGATTGACTTATTTGTACTTATATAATGGTATAAGCACTTATCAAATCAAACTTGTCGGGAGAGCCAATTAAAATAGCTTATGAATTGACATATTTATAAATATAGATTATTCATAAACACTTATATAATAGACGTGATATTTAGTTAAATTGGTTATCCAAACAGGGCATAAACTCAATTTTCGCATTATGTAAACTATTGAATGAAAGCATAAGTTAAATTATTATTATTATTATTGTTATTATTATTATTATTATTATTATCAGTATAATTATGTTGTTGTTGTTGACGCTGCCACTGCTGTTGTTGTTGTTAAGGCCGGTGCATTCATTCTATGATTATTTATTGTTGTCATCTATGGGGCACTAACACTTAACATTGAAAACGTATCCTGTGTCTGACATATGTCAGTGTCTGACTACAACACGTGGCTGCATTTAATCACTTTCATTTTCTCGAATTAGTGTTGGTGTCGGTGTGTTTGTGTTGTGTCTGATATCTATATATGTGTAAGTGCTTGATTGGTTATCTCTAAATAGTTATTTTCACGACTTAACTATATATGTGTAAGTGCTTGGTTGGTTAGCTCTAAATATATGTGTAAGTGCTTGATTGGTTATCTCTAAATCGTTATTTTCACAACTTAACTATATTTATGATATATGATGTGTTTACAGACAGTCCTAGATTCAGATGGCGTCTCAATATGGAAAATGGCTGTTGCACTGCCTAAGAGTAGTGTTATGAATGCTGAGACAAATGGTGATCATTTTAGGAAGGGACAAGTTGATTCCGATGAATCTGAAAACAGCGAAAGCGATGAAGATTCTGACTCGCCTGCTACTGTCATGCAATCTGTTCTTGAGTATCCACGTGTAGCAATTGCGTATGATGATGGATGTGTGAAAATTTATGCCGTCTCTGATACAGATGAGTTTATGTACGTCAAATCCTTGCCTCGAGTCAAAGGTGAGAAGATATTTTTGCCTGGAAGTTTTCTTTCTGTTGTGCTTGATTTGTTGATTCACATTAAGAAAATGTTTTGTGGTATTATTGTTTTCAGGACGAGTTTTAAGTGTGACTTGGAGCGAAGATGCTAACTACATATATTCTGGCAGTAGTGAAGGGTACGTATTAATGTTGTGATTGATGATCAGTGATCACTGAGTGGTTACTGTCTTGTTTCGGGAACTTCTCTTGTTTCTTCATTTGCTAGAATGCAAGTTAATATGCTTGATTCTGCAATTCATTGATCAAGCAGATACTACATCATCCAGCAATATTTTTTTTATTTTTTTATCATTGCTACTTACATAATTAGACAGGCTTACACATACTTGTCTTTATCACAGGTCAATACGAATCTGGGATGCTATGTCTGGTCATGAAGTCGATTGGATGCCAGCTGGATGTGGAGGTTTGGGCAGTGGACAAAAACTTTGTATATGGTCATTGCTGTGTTTTTAAGGTGACAACGGAGGCATCATTTTGTTGATATGAATACTTGTTCACTTGATATTCACATCCTTTGGTACTGATTAGTTAGATACTATTTTAGGTCTGGGACACTTGTTAGTGCTGACAGCAGCGGCAGTGTTCAGTTTTGGGACAGTCGAAACCGAACACTGTTGCAAGCATATTCATTACATGAGGGAGATGCAACTGCTCTTGCAGCAGCACCTAGTCATGATATGGTATTCTCTGCTGGTTCTGATGGCCAGGTATGGAATTGCATAATCTGTTGAATCCTTATGAAACCAAAGTAATTGAACTTCTTTACATTGATGGTTGTGTTGCTGTGATTGCTCGTGGATTGGCGGGTTTTGAGAGTAAAACAAAGTTGCAACACTAGTGGAAGTTTTTCCAAATTTATTCACTCTATTTGTTCTTGGAGATTGAGCTGCCTATGAGGGGTAATAGAAGAGATGCAGTAACATTATTGAGTAGATTCTGTGCTATTACCAAAATGGAAATGCTCTAAATGATTTAAGCATATATTCCAAAATCATCCCTTCTATCAATGTGGATTTTATCACATTGCCTTGTGAAAATTGTAGAACTGCCATCTCCGATCTTAATCTTAATTTTCTTTCAAAACTTTCATCTAACTACATCTAATAGTGCAACTAGTATATAACAAAACTCAGTAAAAGATAACCGATTCCATTTAACATTGTTATGTATTTCTGTTTATAGCAACTCACAGTGGTATTTGTACCTTTGAGGCAAAATAATTCTGTATATTAGCCGTGTAACTGAAAAAAATAAGGTTGCTTGCTGGCAATGCTATAGTTTTTTCACTCTGGTTTGTTTTCTGTGCCTCTTTTTCTGGTTTAAAATTTAAAATCTATGATTATATTTTTTTTGCAACGGCCAATGTTACTAATTAGTATTGTTAATATTGTTAGTATTTTGTCAAGTGTGGGGATCGAACCTGCGCCCTTCTTATCACTCCACTCCCTAACTTCCCCACCCCAACCACCATGCCAATCTTATATCCCCAAATATCATTGGTCATACCTGTTGTGCTGTCCTTTTGCTTCAAATGTGAATATCTCTGTATCTTTAATTGCTCTTGGTGGAGGTTCATTGTCTATCATATCTCACATATCAGCATGTGTTATATTTATTGAACTCTTCTGCTTTTATATATTCTCAAGAAGCATGTCATTATGTGCTATCTGCAAGTCAAAATGTTATATTGTTTTCTAACTGCTCTAATTATTTATTCATCAAATTATTTTTAACTGCTCTAATTTTGCCTTAAGTTCAATATGTTATTATGTTTAGTCTATTATCCAAGTGCATTATAATAGTGTTGGTTTATTTTATTTTATATGAAGGTTATTCTTTATACGATGTCAAAATCATCTAACAATGTCAATTCTCCAACAACGACGAAATGGATCCATGTTAAAAGTGTAAGGGCTCATACCCACGATGTCAGGGCCTTGACTGTTGCAGAACCAATAGTTGAAGAAGGTCTCTTTGAGAGTTCATTGAAAGTTTACTGTTTTTAAATTTAGTTATTTATTATGTGAAAACTGAAAATTGTATTAACAAGTTTGGATGAGCTTATTATGCAAAATCCTAAGATGCTTCGGGCACAAGCAAAGCATTTCTGGGAAAGTTGAAATTTCAATTTGTTAAAGAAAAATCTGGAAACTATATTTACTTTTATCTTCAGAAGGTCAACTAAATATGCAAAGCATAATAAATAACTGATATATTTAGAAAAGGTGTTTATTTTCTGTAAGAAACTTGTCAAGTTGGGCACTAAATATGCTGAGATGAGTGTATGTGAGATCTTTAGTTATGAATGCATTTGCTATTTCTGTTCCTTAACTATGCACGCGTGTTCTTAGCAGATTTTTTGCCGGATGAGAAGATTAAAAGAATTTGCACTGAAGAAAAACCCAAGGATTTCAGATACAATAAGTCTGCCCATATGGAGGGTCCCATGCTAATCTCTGCAGGAGATGATACAAAACTATGTGCTTACCCTGTGAAAAATTTCACTAGTACTTATTTCCGAGATATATGTCCTGTGCCTCAGAGAACACCTATTCAGCTTGTCCTTAATACTGCCTTCAATCAATCGTCAATGCTTTTAGTCCAGTCTTCACATTGTTTAGATATTCATTTGCTACAACTCAGAAATGTTCATACAGCTGGAAGCCGTGCAAATCCTGAAATGCAGCACTTCAAAATATATGCATCAATCAGAGTCCCAAGTAGGGCTTCTCAACAGATAATTTGCAGCACCATTTCTAATTCAGGGGTGTTTGTTGCATACTCTAATCAATTAAAGACTAGTCTCCTTGAATTGAAGTGTGAAGTTGGGAAAATTACATTAAGTACAAAAAAACTTCCTAAAAGATTATCATTTACCCATTCTATGATTTTTACTCATGACTCCACTTGGTTAATACTAGCTGGGCATGATAGAAAGATATATGTGAGCTGGCGATATGCTTCACCTTCATTTTTGGATTAAAATATCATAATCTTTAGATTAAAGAACTTTATAGTTTGCATTATTGACTCTCTTCACTTTTGAATGCTATATAGGTTGTGGATGCATGCAGCTCAGCACTAGTGCACACTTTTACACCCGGTTGTGAGTTGCAAGATGACGAATCACCTCTTACGGAGCCGCCCATAACGAAATTGTTTAGCAGTTCTAATAAGCAGTGGTTGGCAGCTGTGAATTGCTTTGGAGATATATACATATTTAACTTGGAGATACTAAGGTGTTGTCTCCAATTTGCCTAACTTTTTCTTTTTAATTTAAGAAACATATTACTCTAGAATATCCATTTGATGCTTGAATGAAAGCCTTAAAAATAAGAAAGACAAACTTTTAGGGAGACTCAACCTACTTTTTTGTGCAACAGGCAGCACTGGTTCATTTCAAGATTGGACGGTGCCTCTGTTACAGCTGGTGGATTTGCGCCCCAGAACAACAATGTATTGATAGTTACAACTTCCTCAAATAAAGTGTATGCATTTGACATTGAGGCCAAGAAGTTGGGAGAATGGTCAAATCGAAAGACACATGCTCTTCCTTTTCGGAATTTTCCTGGTGAAGTTATTGGGCTTTCATTCCTTCCTTCGTCAAGTTCATCGTCGATTGTTGTTTATAGCTCCAGGTATGTTATTTTCAAATATGAAGATGACACTTTGCATTATACAGTGGTGAGCAAAATCAATGAGAGGATTACATATTATATGCAACATAGTTTTATTGATATAGATAGAATAATGGTTTATTAATTTCAAATTAGTGGTTTATGTTTTGTACATGTCATGCACTTTTCCAATAATGTTTTTTTTGGGTAACTTAATAGACTCACAAGCAGTTTAAAGTTGTATCTACAATAATCATTTATGTCAGTTGGTTTCAAAATTGCGACCAATAGTTAATCATTTAAGTAGAAACTATGAAAAATATTAAATTTATTGAACTTTTATTTTTGTTTGAAATATTTATTTCTCGTGTTTAAAAATTGTTCTATCTTCAGGGCAATGTGCTTGATTGACATTGGTTTGTTTGCGGAACCAGATGACAATGATATGCTTGATATTCAAGATTCAACAGGCCGGAGTTTACAAAATCTTACTGTCAAGAAGAAAATTAAATATAAACTTTTTAATGTTTTACCCTTAAAGAATCCTGTTTTATTTTTAGCGTACATGTCAAAAAGTTCATTCTTTATGGTAGACAAACCTTGGTTGGAAGTTGTCAAGAGTTTAGAAACCGCACCAGTCCACAGACATATTTATGGGTCATAAGTAGCTTTGAGAGATTGTTCTCAGCTTGAGGAAATGCTTAGCAGTCAATGAGTTTAATATGTTTCCATGTTTCTAATGCAAATTCTTTTTTTTAACAATTTTGTGCTGAGATCTCTAATTTGAGTATTTATTCCAAGTTCATGTTTGATGCGCTTTCATTAATGAGATCTGCATAAACAAACAAATATTGTATCTAATTTTCTCTTTTTATTATATTTTAACAACAGATTTATTTATTTTAATACAATTTAATAAAATGAGAGAGGGTGTCTATAAAAGACTCATCACTCAGTTTTCTTATTCCACAGTTGAGACGGTCTCCATTGTATAACGTCTAATATTTTCCAATTGATACTCTAATTCTAACCATGATTGTTGAACTCTCTATTTGACTTGTATTTGTACCGGATTACACATAATAGTAAAATTGAGTTTGAAGTCAATTGAAAGCCTAAAACGTGCTCTAAAAACTAGTTCAAAAATAAAAAATAAAAATAACATTTGAATGAATTTACAACATACAAATTAATATTAATAATATAAACGACAAAATATTTATTGACAAAATTGAAATATTTTTAAAATATTCATAATCAAAATTAGTTTATTAATTTGAACAAAATAAACGCTACACTAAAAGAAAAAACCAAAATAAAGTCGCTAACGTAGCATTAAGATGAGAAAATTAAGAAAAAAAACATGAATTAAGCATATTTAAATTATTTAATTAAATAAAAGAGAAAAAAATCAATCTAAAAAATGATTTCAGACAAAAAAATAAAATAGTCATAAATCATTTCTCTTCAACTAACGAAGAAGAATAAAAAATAAAAAAAAATTAAAATATTTGAAGCAATAAAAGTCAATATAATAAAGAAAATTATTAGACTAAATTATAGCTTTAGATTGTTCGATTTCTTACAAATATTAGTACTTTAGTCTTCTATATTATTATTAATATTTGTAATTTAAAAAATTAAAATATATAAATAATTAATTTTAAAGACTAAAAAGACTAAAATATTATCTTTAAAATTTAATTCAATTAATAAATATTAAATTTACAGTTAAAATATATATAAATTTCGAGTAATAATTATAGTATCTTCGTCCATAAAAAAACTAAAATGTTAAGGGTTGTAATTTAAAGACAGAAATGAAATATAAAATCTTAAAGTATGAAAGTAAAATCTAGACATAATTTAGAGGACAAAAAAAAAAAATCTAATTTAGTGGAATTATTGATACAAATTTTCCTTTTATTTATGTTAACTTCAAATTGTCTCCCTGACGCTGAGTTGCAAAGTGAAACCTTTCCGCCGCCGTTCTTCAGATATTTGAAATGGCAAGTGTTGAAGCGACAACGCCAGAGTCGTCGTCGACCTTCAAACGACAAAAACCAGAAGAACAAAACACAGACAGAATCAGTAGTCTACCAGACGGTGTACTGAGCAACATCCTATCATTCCTCCCAACCTAAACTTCCGTCGCAACAAGTTTTCTGTCTCACCGGTGCCGTCACATTTGGCTGCAGAATCTCTCAGTTCTCGACATCTCCGACGAATCCTTCAAATACAACGAAGAAAAACGGTTTGAACTCTTCAAAACCGTAGCCGTTTTCGTAAACAGTGTTTTAACTCTTCGTAAGCACTGCGAAGTTCGTAAGCTCCGTCTCTCATGTGCCAAATCTCTCATTGACGACAAGTTCTGTGTCTATTCCGTTAACACGTGGATCCGTTCCGTCATTGGGCCCCACATTAAGGAACTGGATCTCACACTCTTTTCCAATGACGCTTTCTGCTTTGAGACCCCAATCAATCTCTCTGCTTGCATTAATCTTGTTTCCCTCAGGTAAGCACATCCATTTCTTTCTTTTTTATTTTCTTTTTTTTTTTTTTAAATTATTTCTAGGATTTAGTATATTTTTTATTTCGAGTAAATAGTCCCTGAAATTGTAGGATTAATAGTACCAATCTTGTCTCTGCCAACAATATTTTAAAATGATATATGG
>JBBPBS010001102.1:2779425-2799604 GCA_037974835.1 Cicer judaicum
AAGATATATAATTAAGAGAATGTTTAATCATAGTTTTGATCTTTTATTTTAATTTATTTAGAAAATTGATCTTCCTATTTTAACATTGAATTGTTTCAATTCATTTCTCAAAAAAATTATCTATAAAACAAAGATACGACATATTTTAAATAACATAATATATAATTTTATTTCTTCTAAATAAATAAATAAAAATATTATATGATTTTAGAATATCTCTAATAAATGTCTCAACTAGTATTATTAGAAATATTTTAAAATTGTATAATTACTAACGTTAACATTGGCATTAATATTAATTTTTTACCATTGCTATTTTTATTTTTCATAATCATATGTGGATTTTCCTTCCCTCAAAATAATCATATCTGGTTTATAAAAGTATAAAAAAAATTGTGGTTGTCTAAAAAAGAAAAGTTTGATTTAGTGCACAAAATTATCCAAAAATGTAGCAATATGGTGTTACCTAAAATGTGGATATGTATGCCAAATTCCCTCCATTTTTAACTTCAACTCTTCATCCTTACACCAAATAAATTCTTCACTTAACTCACTTCCCTCCTCTTCTCCACCATGATATTCCTCGAAACCCCAAGCCTTCTCCGGCGACCTCGTTACAGCGTCTCTCTTCCCCGCCGGCACCAAAAATATTCCTCTAGCAGCCTCTACAGCTGCAGCCATCAGTTGCGGCGATATCCCGTGGTTGATAAGTTGAAAGCATCCAAACCTAACCATCGAATCCGAAACAACGTCGACGAGATCTTCGTCCTCGTGGAAACAGAACGAAACGAAATCGATCTTCGGAGGCGTTTCATTGTTGCTCTGTTTCGGGAAAATCTTGTCCGGTAACACCAGATCCGGAACGCGGAGCGATGTTTCCAAAAATTCCGTTAGAAATTCGTTGTTTGTTATCGATGATCTATGACCGGCAGCTACCGGTGACGGCGGTGGTGCACGGAAATTGATGGAGGTTTCCGGCATAGTTCGCGGTGTTAATGTTAGTGAACGCATTGTTGAAGATGTTATGAGTGAAAAAAGTAATGAGAAATTGAGAATGAATTGTTTTTGTTAACGAAAAAAGGGAGAAAAAGTAGAGATGATAGGTTGTCCGTTGCATTGGTAACATTGGTTCCGGGAATCATTACGACGTCGTTTGCTTTTCCTTTTTCTAATTTCTTTACAGAGACAGAGTATGGCTACCACTGTGTTTCTCATCATTTCGTTTCGTATTCGGTGGGGGCTATCTTTCAATTTCAAAGAGAATAAATTAAATTTTTACTAAAGTGTAACCACCCTATTTAATGGAAAAAGTTTTATTGTTGTGTAAAGTAATCCATTCCACCTGGTGCTATAGTATATAATTTTCTTCTTCAAACAGCTAATTCAAATATTTAAGAGTAGTCCATAATTTCTCCCTTCAATTTGACAATATTTTTCGTAATCTTATTTATCTGGACTTCAATTTGACAATATTTCTCATAATCTTATTTCTTTGAACTTCAATTTGACAATATTTTTCATCCAGTTTTTCTTGCATATTAGTTTAAAGTACTTCAATTATTATTTTAAGTTGAAATAAAAGTTAAATATAAATAATATGTTAATATGTGGCCTAAGTTATGAGACTTATCATGATTTTTGTTAAGAAATTATACAATTGGAGTAAAAATTGTACTAATTATTTTGGAGTGACGTGATAAGATATGATTCACTTATATTATTTATGATGGGTTGAACCATTATAATTGCTCTAAGACATAACATTAGTTTTGTTTGTTAATTTCCCAATCATTGCTCTAAGAGATAACATTAATTAATCTGAAGAGTTACTAAATACTCCCTTCAGATTAAGTAAAAACAGTTCAAATTATACATTATAAAAAAAATGGTTATCATAGCCTATGCAATCTCCTAATAAAAGTTTAAGTCTATTGTTTGAATTATTCTTCAATCCTCCATGATAAAAAAATTAGATAATTAAAAATGGAAAATTTTAAATTAAAAGTATTTTAAAGATACTGTCATAATAACAGAGAAGCTGTAAGTAGTGGATATGCATCCCTTCCATGAATGACCTCCAAATGAATATTTTATTTTTTTGGTCTATTTCATATTGAGTATGATTAAAAAAAAAGTTATTTTATATTAAGTAAGATATTTTTTTATTAAAAGACAGTAAAGAGAAACAGAATGAAGGAATACCAAAAAGAAAAGCCTCCTTAATTCAATGCTAAAAGTAAAAGTAATGTCACCCTAATTATCTAAATCCAAACATGTTAAAAGATGATTATGATCTGGTTTAAACTTTACACAATTATGCAATTACAACAAAACTTAGTTTGTGTTGGACTGAATGGACTCATTCAAACTACAAATCATGTATATGGAATCTCACATAAATGATTGAAAGTGAAATGTTTTTCAAACATATATTTAGACACCAAAACCGTATTTATATGAAATATAATATCTAAAAATTGTGTTCAAATAATACAAATGTTAATGGAATTTGTCGTAAGCCTTTCTTTTGTTTAAAATCTCACCGACCACTCTTATGAATTGAAGTTGATTACTACGACTTAATTATAAGCTCCATTTATAATTTCTTTTCTCCAGAAATATAAACCCGTTTATCATTTTATTTATTATATACATTTATGGTTCATATTTTAAATATTTTTTAATAATACTATAAGTTCATCTTGTAAAATAAAAAAAATTAATATTAAATTTATTTATACACAAATAATAATTTAGTAAAATCAACACAGAATATACTTTACACTACTAACTATTTTTAGTATAAGTAAAATATGGCGCAAGTGACTATAAAAAAGAACTAATGAAGTAATAGAAAAATATTGGACTAACTATGAAATGCCACCCCATACACGGGGCAATCGAATTTCAAAATAGTTATAAGGTTTACACACACACAAAAAATCACCAATGGTTTATTTTCTTATTTAATAATCTGAAAAACATTTAAACTGTATTTAGATTTAGATTGACCGATCCAATTCAATAAAATATAAATTTAAATTAATCAAATCACACGTATTTTTATAAAAGAAACCACGTGAATTATTTGCAAATAAATACACACTAGATCTAGTATTACTCATATATTATTAAAGTTATAAATATAAATAAAAAAATAAAATTGATATATTTGATTATTAAAAAAAAATTGAATTATTTAATCTAAAAGTTGATCAATTTTTACTTGTATATATATTTAAGATTTAGTATTTCAATTAGGTATGACAACAAAATTTATTTTAATCTTTACAAGGATATCTTTATTTTGACAGAAAAATTCTACCTGTTGATCAAGGGTAGAGTGAGTCATTATTAGAAATTTTGCGTTAGTGACCCAATTAGATATTGAAAAAAATTAATCCGCATATGAACTAATTTAGAGATAAAATATTTATAATAGTTAATTAAAACTAAACGTGTCTCTAAAGTGGTCAAAAATATATTTTAGCGACCGATTTAAAGACTAATTTATTAGCGATGATTTAAATATCAATCAAATTCTTTTTTTTTTTTTTTAAAACTAGATTTTTCTAACTCGATATATCTATAAAAAAAGGATTAGATTTAACGACCGATTTAAAAATCAACTATTTTTTATTTTTTAAAAAATAAACAAATCATAAAAAAAAAATTAAAATAGACCAAAATATATACTTAAAAATATAATAATATTAAATCTAAAAATATGATAATACCAAAACATATGTCACACTACCATAAACAACTCAAAGTATTGAGCTATTTTTCGTTCTAAACTTTCTCCTTCATCCTCACAAACTCTAGTGCCTCCATTTTTTATTCTCAACATTCTCCTTTATCCTCCATTCACTTTCTCCTTCATTTTCTTGACCTTTAAGATCTCAATAAACATCATCTATCGTTCCATTAGCATCTCTATCTTTGCAACCTTCAATGTCTCAATAATCGCCATTTTGCAGTTATGTGGTTCTTCTTTTGATGGTGGTATTGATAACACCAAAATATCAGTAGCAGCACGAACCCTAATCACCTTCGACCATTTTTTCGTTCCAAACTTTCTCCTTCATCCTCACAAACCAAGTGCCTCTATTTTTTGTTCTCGCCATTCTCCTTCGTCCTCTATTCACAATCTCCTTCATCTTCGTGACCTTTAAGGCCTCAATAAACACCATATCTTGTTCCATTAGCATCTCCATCTTCGCAACCTTCAATGTCTCAATAAACGTCATTTTACGGTTATGTGGTTCTCATTCTGATGGTGATAGTGATAACACCAAAATATCAGTAGTAGCATAAACCATAATCACATTTGACCGTTTTTTCGAACCAAACTTTCTCATTCACCCTCAAAAACCGAAGTGCCTCCATTTTTTGTTCTCACCATTCACTTTCTCCTTCATCTTCGTGATCTTTAAGGTCTCAATAAACATTGTCTCTCGTTCCATTAGCATTTCCATCTTTGCAATCTTCAATGTTTCAGTAAATATCATTTTGCAGATATATGGTTCTTTTTCTGATAGTGGTAGTGATAGCACCAAAATATCAATAGTAACACGAACCCTAATCACCTTAGACCATTTTTTCATTCCAAACTTTCTCCTTCATCCGCATAAACCCTAGTGTCTATGTCTTTCAATCTCGCCATTCTCCTTCATCCTCTATTCATTTTCTCTTTCATCTTTGTGACCTTTAAGGCTTCAATAATCACAGTTTCTCATTCTATTAGCATCTCCATTTTCGCAACCTTCAATGTCTCAATAAACGTCATTTTGTGGCTATGTGGTTCTTTTTCTGATGGTGGTTCTGATAGCACCAAAATATTAGTAAAAACACGAACCCTAATAACCTTTTACCGTTTTTTAGTTCCAAACTTTCTCCTTCGTCCTCACAAACCCTAGTGCCTCCATTTTTCGTTCTCGCCATTCTCCTTCATCCTCCATTCAATTTCTCCTTCATCATCGTGACATTTAAGGCCTCAATAAACACCATTTCTTGTTCCATTAACATCTCTATCTTCGCAACTTTCAATGTCTCAGTAAACGCCATTTTGGGGTTATGTGGTTATTCTTTTGATGGTGGTAGTGATAAAACTAAAATATCAGTAGCAGCACGAACCCTAATCACCTTCGATCGTTTTTTCGTTCTATGTTTTCTCCTTCATCATCACAAACCCTAGTGCCTCTATTTTTCGTTCTCACCATTCTCCTTCATCTCTGTGACCTTTAAGGCCTCCTTAAACATCATCGCTTGTTCCATTAAAATCTCCATCTTCCCAACCTTCAATGTCTTAGTAAACTGCATTTTGCAGTTAGGTGGTTCTTCTTCTAATGGTGGTAGTGATAGCACCAAAATATCAGTAGTAGTATGAACCCTAATCACCTTCGACTGTTTTCTAGTTCTAGACTTTCTCCTTCATTCTTACAAACTGTAGTGCCTCCATTTTTTCGTTATTGCCATTCTCCTTCATTCTTCATTCACATTCTCACTCATCTTCGTGACCTTTAAGGTCTCAATAAACACTATTTCTTGTTCCATTAACATCTCCATCTTTGCAACTTTCAATGTCTCAGTAAACTCCATTTTGCAGTTAGGTGGTTCTTCTTCTAATGGTGGTAGTGATAACACCAAAATATCAGTAGTAACACAAACCCTAATCACCTTCGACTATTTTTTAGTTCCAAACTTTCTCTTTCATTGTCACAAACTCTAGTGCCTCCATATTTCGTTCTCATCATTCTCCTCCATTCATTTTCTCCTTCATCTTTGTGACCGTTAAGTGTTCAAAAAACACCATATCTCGTTCCATTAGCATCTCCATCTTCGCAAACTTCAATGTTTCAGTAAATGCCATTTTGCGAATATCTTGTTCTTTTTATGATGGTGGTAGTGGTAACACCAAAATATCAGTAGTAACACGAATCCTTATTTCATTTGATCGTTTTTTCGTTCCAAATTTTCTCCTTCATCCTCACAAACCCTAGTGCCTCCATTTTTCGTTCTCGCCATTCCTGCTTCATCTTCCATTCACTTCCTTGTTCATCTTCGTGACCTTTAAGGCCTCAATAAACACCATCTCTCGTTCCATTAACATCTCCATCTTCGCAATCTTCAATGTCTCAATAAATGCCATTTTGCGGTTACTTGGTTCTTTTTCTGATGTTGATAGTGATAGCACCAAAATATCAGTAGTAGCACAGATCCTAACCACCGTCCACAGTTTTGCATTTTGTCTGTCCGTTTCTTTTCCAAATCGCATGATAGTGATAAAACTACTAAGATAAGCTTTACCATTTTGCTAAAATGATTTTTCACCTCTAATTACTCTTTGTAATTATTTAGCACATGTGACTTATAGGTAAAGATGAAAAGAGTTTTGGCTGAAATTGTTGGAGCTTCCTCTCAATGTTCAATGGCTTGCTGAAAGTGTTCTCAATATTTTGTTCCAATTGAACATCCCAATAGGAATTTTCATAGTAAATCTTGTAAACTGGTTTACATCAAAGTAAGTTTAATTAATAATTTTGATGAATTTATTGAAAAGATTTGAATAAATTATTTATTGTCTGGAAAATGAACAGAATAAATGGTGTATATGGGTGGAGAATATCATTGGCTGAAGCAGGAATTCCTGCAATTATGTTAACAAGGGGTCTATCCTAGTGAATGATACCCGAAACCGTCTCATTGAAAGAGGTAAAGAGGAATAAGGGAAAACCGTGCTAAGAAATATTTGTGGTGTTGAAAATTTTGTGCCTCGTGTCCGAGAAATCACAAGCTTATGCTCTGCAGGTACATAGCTCTAACTCCTGGATTTATTATGTTGTACACAACTAGATTGGGGTGATGATGTATACTCCATATCATTAGATAACACTTTTAATCTCCTTGGAAGGTAAACTTTGTGGCATCAATCAATTTTACGTGCTTTTC
Organism: Cicer judaicum; assembly: GCA_037974835.1. Taxonomy (NCBI): domain Eukaryota; kingdom Viridiplantae; phylum Streptophyta; class Magnoliopsida; order Fabales; family Fabaceae; genus Cicer; species Cicer judaicum. The sequence goes on from JBBPBS010001102.1 coordinate 2,786,377, forward strand.
AAATTGCAAATTACTCCATGTAGCTGATACCTGTTGAGGTTGTTTGCAGTGTCAAATGGTTGAACCAATTAGTATATTTTGAGTTTGAGTCTGTAATATGTGTTTTTATATAAACTTTTTCTATGGTAACTTTCTCATGAAGCTTGAACAATCTTCGTTGAATAATTTTATGGCCTAACTTTTGTCATTGTTCTAATTCTATTGTTGTTGAGATACTTGTACTAAATTATGAAAAACACATTGCTTATTAATTTTATAACATTATTGTTATGCAATTTTCTAGGTACGTGATCAAATTCATCAAGAAGGGTATCATGTAGATGTTGATACAAGAAGAAGGTATCATAAACCTTGAAAACCAATAATTGTGTTATTTTCATCTTATTCATGTGGTGCGGCATTGTTTTTTATTTTTTATTTTATTTTTTTTATTTTTTTTATCATGAGCTTACATCTCTATTTTGAAAATTGTAAACTGACGTTCAAATGCCAATTTAAAAGTACTATTTTATTCTGGTATAAAAAAATTTAAGGTTGAAACAAAAAATTGTATGAACAAGACGTTATCATTCTATAGGTAGAAGAAGCTTAGTTAGCACATTATAACTACTAACTACATCTTGGTTGTTGAAGAAGAAAAAGCTAATACCGGAGAGGTTCTTCATATTAACTATTAAGTCTTGTTTAATATTGTGACTTTTTTTTGAGTCTTTTTATACCCAATATGAAATTAAGAGTTGGTTTTATTGTTTCAGTTGAGTCAAGGATAATGAAGATCATAATATTATTATGAGTATGAGAACATTCTCAAATACTTCAAAGATGAAGTTGCAGTTTTCCACTGAATATATCTGTTTACTCTGCTACTGATTTAGTGACTCAAGTTTGGTTCATTCTATGTTATGAAACCCTAAAGTGGTTGTCACTTGGTTGTCTATTTTCTTCCTCTTTTCATTGTTAATATGGTATCTAGATCTTATTTCGATCCTCCTTAAACGATTCTGCCTCTATTCCGCTGCCGAATTCCCAACAGTTTGGGATCTATTGTAAAGAAGAGAGAGACTATTTTGATAGAAAAGACAACCACCAAAAGAGAAAAGAGAAGAGTAACCCTATTCCCGATTTTGTTAAATCAATGTCATAAAAACATCGATTGCGCATTCGTTAACCGTTGGATCGGGCTGATTTTTGAACAGAAGTTTCGCAACATTTATGTCTTTATCTTCAACGGTCGGATCGGCGAAACGACATCTGCAGCGGGAGAAATCGTGCTCGCACAGCAGCAGATTATCCCTAATTTATTTTGTCTCAGTGATTGTGTTTGTCATATTTTCCTATCATTATTTGTTATGGCTGGTGCTAAGGATGATTCTCTTCAAGCACATTGGAAAACACATTGTCTGAAATTGGGGAGAGCACATAAGAAGAATTTTAGGGGACCATCGTCCAATGTTGTTGCTTCTGTTCCTCCTACCATTGACTCTAGTTCTGATTTTGGTTTGGTTCACATGATTTCAATTGTTGTGGTTCTTTGCTGATTTTGTTGGTAATTTAATTGTTCGTCTCTCCTATCTCTTTGGTTGCTTTCTTCTGTGTTGTCGCTCTCTATGTTGCTTCTTCTGTTTGATTGCTCCCCTATCTAGTGATTTGCTTCGTTGCTTCTCTCCATATTGATTGTTCTATTTGTTTGCTCTTCTCTCATGTGGTTCATCTATTTGGTTGCTTCCCTCTTTGGTTAGTTTGGTTTGGTATTGTTTAGTTTGGTTTGATTTAGTTTTGTTTGGTTTGATTTGGTTTCGGTTTGATTTTTTGTTGGCTTGGTTCTTCTCTTGATTGTGACTATTTGATATGATTTCTTGTTGGTTTGGTTTCTCTCTTTATTGTGATTGTTTGGTATAGCTAATGATCCTCTCTTTGGCTTCTGCTTCTTCTGTCGTTGCTTCTCTCTTTGTTGGTTATTCTCTTTGATTGTTGCTTCTTCTTTGGTGACATCCCTTTTATCTCCGTGGCTGTCCAACCACCTCTTGCGATTGTTGATCCTCCTCGTTACCCCTCTCGTCAACTTTGTCTGAGCTCTCTTCCTATAAAGAGGTTGTTCTTGATCCTATTTGGCAGCAGGCTATGGCAGAAGAACTATTGGCATTGCACAAAATCAATACTTGGGAATTAGTATCTCTTCTTCCTAGAAAATGTGTTATTGGGTCTTGTTGGGTATACAAGATCAAAACTAAGTCTGATGGGTTAGTTGAGTGCTACAAAGCACGTCTTGTTTCTAAGAGTTTCTCTCAACATTATGGTATGGATCATGAAGAAACTTTTCCTCCTGTAGCCAACATGACCAGTATTCGTACTCTTCTTCTTTACAGATTGCTGATTTGTTTACAAAGATGCATTCCATTAAACGTTTTCGTTTTTTAGTTGACAAACTCTCGATGCTCCATGTTAATGCATCATGAGTTTGAGGGGAGATGTTAGATAATATTATTATATATTAGTAGTAAGGGTATTTTAGACAGTTATTATATATTAGTAGTAAGGGTATTTTAGATATTTCTATTCCTTTATATATATACTCATTGTAACCCTATTAACAAAAAGTTTGGTTCATTCTATGTTATGAAACTCTAAAGTGGATGTCTCTTGGTTGTCTATTTTCTTCCTCTTTTCATTGTTAACAATTATGAGTATGAGAACATTCTCAAATACTTCAAAGATGAAGTTGTAGCTTTCCACTGAATATATCTGTTTACTCTGCTATTGATTTAGTGATACCACTGGTACAATATAGAGACAACTTTCCACTAATTATATCTGTTATTTTTATTTTTTTTATAATTATTTGGATTTTTATAATTGAATAAAATAAATATTGTATTTGGCATTTTTTTTGTATTTGTAATTGCTATCTTAGTTTGTTTATTTTATTATTTTGAATGGTTTAAAAGCTTATGGGGTGTATTTTTATTGGTGTGAAGGCAAACTAGTTACGTGTACAAGATTGTGAAGAAAAAGATAGAGAGATGTGTCGCTTTCCCAACTTGCATATCTGTTAACAACACAATATGCCATTTCTCTCCTCTCGCCAGTGATGAGACAATGTTGGAAGAAGGTGATTTAGTGAAAATGTAAGTTTTTTAAGAGCATGAATTTGTGGTTAATTAAGATAAAACTGTCCCTGGGTTTTGGATATTATTTGATAGTTGATAATGATATATTTTTGGATTGTTGCAGTGATTTGATTTGTCATATAGATGGGTTCATTGTTGTTATGGCGCACACTCATGTTCTTCAAGAAGGTCCGGTTAGTGGACGGGCAGCCGATGTCATTGCTGCTGCAAACACTGCTACTGAGGTGGCCTTGAGGCTTGTAAGGCCATGAAAGAAGGTAATCAAGTTATTTCCCCTTTATATGCAATTTTTTAATGAACTGGTCTTGATTTTATTAAATTCATCTTTCATTGTTCCATTGGTAGATACTTTGTTTATAGTATCAGAAGGAATTCCTTTGACTTGTGAATTTTGATCTCTAAATGATGAAAACTACCTTGAGCTAAGATAAACTCCAAAGCATCTTTAATGTCATAGCTACACTAATAGAGGTGACCCGTCAACCAATTACTAAACATAAGTCATATTTGTGAATCGCCTATGAGCTGAAAAGTGTATTTTGTCAAATTATTTGTTTTGTACTTTTGAGATGACTTGGCTATATATTTGAACCCCTTTGTACATTTTATTCTATCAATACGTCATTTTCATTTTGAATCTTTGAATGAAGTTGAAACACATTAGAAGAATCTTAGTTGGATATGCTTTATTTTTTAGTTCTTTTCAAAATTGTCTTATTTCTCAAAACTATCATATTTTGGTCAGGTTCTTCATCATCATTAGCAGAGTGGATATAAATACATAAATTTGAAGAAATGAGAAATGAAAGATATTAAATTCAAAAGAAATTGACTAATACAAACAGAGCAATTGAATATAACAACCACTTGATAAAACAACAGATGTTGGTGATTTTGATGATGAGATTAGTGATAATGATGATCGTGATCATAGTGATGAAAAGTATGATGAATAATGATAAGTTAATCCGAATAACTAATATGTTGCAATTTGTTATAACTTGATATATTTTGTTTAAACTAAAATTTTATTTATATTATTTTGAGTACTTAGGAGTATTACTTAAATATATTATATTTTTTAGTTATATACGGTGAAATGGTTAATATTTTTAAACGATTTTGGTGTATGACCTTTTTAGATATTAAAATCAAATTAAAAAATTGTTTTTATTGTTCTTTTGAACATTAAAGTAATGAATTAAAAAAAAAAAAGTAACATTTAGATACTAAATTGGTGACCAAATATATAATAAAAATAATAATTTATGTTATAAATTTCGTCTTTTAAATCAGTCGTTAATCACATATCAAATTAATTGTTTATATAGCTTGCCCTATGGTCGCGGTTTCTCTATTTTACTATTTTTAACCGTAATATGAGATTTAGTTAAAAAATGTAATTCGAGATTTAATTAAAAAATTAGTATAATATATCAAAATTTTTGAATTTTAAATTAAAAAAATTAATTTTGTAAATAAATAAACTAAAATCTCAATTAAATTAAAATTTTTATTATTTTTGTTTTTAAGATTTTCTTCAAATTAAATTTTATTAAATGATCGATTATTAAATTTTCTTTCTAAAATCGATAATTAAATTATTATATAAATAATTTAATTTAATGATTGATTTTATTAGAGTAAATATATAAGATTTTCTTCAAATTTTTGACCGTGTTAATTATTTTTTTCACCAACATATTAATGATTATGTTGTATTTTTCTATAATTTTTAATAAATATTATGACAAATGCATAAATTATTTCTCTTTTAATGAATAAATTTATAAAACAATCATAATTATTAATAAATTTAATACTTCTTTCAACTTTCTTAATTTATATATTTTGATCAATAAAATCTTATATATAAAAATAAAGATCATAATTAACAACATCTTCTATACCTTCTATACGATGTAGCGTATCTTGAAATCTAAATCACAATATTGTCTTTATTTTGCAAGTTGCGACTGCAACCGAACGCAATAGTATGCCGTCACCAGGCACCACTTTTATACATATATATATTAAGTAACTTCTACATATTTATCTATTATATTAATATTAATTTCAAACATTATAAAAAAAATATAAAAAAGAACTTCAAACGAAAAACAATAATTATGCGACATGCTGCGGGAAGGGTACAGTCAAGGTCTTTTAAGTTTTAATTTTCTTTGGAGTTTAGTAGTGTACCATAAAAAAAAGGTTTGGAATGTGTGATTATAAAATGTCAATTTTATATGCACATATAAATGACAAAAGTATATTGAGTATAGCATATTAAAAATCAATTGGGAGTTGGAGAGAATAATTGGACCAAGTGGAGAGAATAATTGGACCAAGTACAGCTAAATTACAAACACTTGTGACCGAGTCCACTCTTTATTGGTTTTTTTTATTTCTTTTATTTTATAAACCAACATACTATATATATAATTCTTCGAGGTTAGTAGAATATTTTATGAGCTTGATTGATGTTTGTTCATACGCCATACGAATAAATTAACAATTTAACTTTTCACCAACTAATGTTCAGATTGACTCTAGGTTTGGTAAAATTATGTATATTATAAAAGTTTAAAATATTTTCCTTTTATATAAATATATGTATCAACTATAAAATTGTATCAAAATATTTTCCTTCTATAAATATATGTATTAAATATAGAATTCTAGATCCGCCACTTTAACCAGTTTGCTTTAAATCCACCGATATTTTAAAGCAAGAAACCCAAGAAATTTAGAAAAGTTAAGGAATGTTTGGTGTCTAAAAATCACATGAACTTTCTATAAGGAATTTAAAAAATGATTACATTGCAAACACTTTTATACTTAAAGACTTATAAAAAAAACACTTAAATAATCGATCCGAAAATTGATCAAACGACCACGAGCATAATTTATCTCTTTTTATTAGTCAATCGAGCAACATAAATTTTTAAATCTAATTAATCAGTTAATTGTTGTGTGTTTATCTCACATACCATATATAGATAATTTAACATTCTATATGATAAAATAATGATTCAACATTCTATATGATAAAATAATTTCTTCTGTAAATTCCATTCTTTTCATTGATAATAATTTTATTTGAGACACAATATATATATATATATATATATATATATAATATAGACATATTTTTTTAATTAAGATTTAAATCTTATAAAAATTTAATTCATTTAACTTAACTCAAATCTCGTAAAAGAATACGATAGCTCTTGTCAATTAAAAAAATTAAATAATTTACGTGAATAAAAAACGCGGTAAAATGTGTATCTAATATATTTTGAAAAAACGTCGTAAAAGGTGCATAATAATACATATAATGTGTGCGTATTTTACGGTGTTTTTTTAAATAAATTTTATAAAATGTGCATATAACAAGTACGCAATATATCTACATATTTTATATCACTTTTTGATTTTAAAAAAACGCCGTTGTATCTTTTATAACGCTCGTTTTTTTTTAAAAACGTCGTAAATTAATTAAAAAAAACGTTGTAAAATTCTATTTTTTGCGTAATATTACGTTGAGACTTTGTCCTACCAATACTCATTATAAAGTAAATAAAATAATTAAGAATATTTTAGTAAAAAAAAAATAGAATGTGAATAAAATATTATAAAAGGGATTGAAATGGATACATTGTATATAGTTATGAACAAATGGATCGTATGTGTATATAAGAAGTGCGAAGTTAGTATTTGAGTGATTGTAGTCAACATCGAAGCAAGACATGATTATAGTCAACATCGAAGCAAGACAGTAGAGTTTTGAATCTGCATCCTTTAGCCGTCCACCACTAAAAGTTTTCTCATTCAAAAGTTTCTTTAAGTTTGTTTAGCTACCATTAGCACCAAACAACGAATAGACAACAAAAAGTAATGCCTTTTTCATTTTTGTCCTTTCTCTCTCTCTGTTGCACATTTCTTTCGATCTTTTATTCTCAATAGAGCGAGAATTATAAATTTATAGTTTGATTAAAAAATAAGTAAAGTTTATTTTTATTTTAAAATTTAAATTGTTTGAAATAATTTATAATTTATTAGTTGCTTGAACTTAATTATTTAATTTAAATCTCATTTATCTAAGTCAACGAATCATTGCAATATTGCATTGACTATATAATAATATAACTCGGTTAGATTGAAACCAATTTTAGTATTTTATTACAGAAAATATTAACTAGCTAGGTGGTTGGTGCCGGTAACAAACAACTTATTACAAATTCCCATATAGGGACGACTAACAATATGTTCATACTAGCTTTCTTGGATTTTGTTTTTTTTTTTTTTAATCTGCTTTTATTTAATAATGACCCGAATATATTGGAAAGTTGTACGATAACTCGATAAGATTATAAATATTTTATAAAAATTAATTTTGTAAAATTCATTTTATTTAAAATTAAAATTAAATAATAAATTTAACTATAAAAATTATAAATTTAAAAACTACAAATTATAATTTTAACTTAAATCAATTTTAAAGGTAAAATAATCTTATCGAATATTAAAATAACACATTTGAAAATAATAAAAATCCTTTTAGAAATTAAAAATAAATTATATAAAGATAAAGTTTTGAAGTTACAAAAATAAATAAATATTTTTGTAATTTATTTTAGTTTCTAAAAATATTCTTGTTATCTTTTGAATACATTATTTTGATATTTGATAAGTGGATAAATATAAGTTCACATGTATTTTGTCATATCTACCTGTTAAATATACGGTGTTATTTAAAAATCCTACCATAGTGTTTTTGAGAAAGAAAAAAAAAAGTTGAGACAAAAACAGTAAAAATTATAAAATTAAGGTGATTAAAATATTTCATTTATAAAAAAGGATTAATAATTTTTGTGAGCGTGGTAAAATAAAACGATAAAAAAATGCTTAATTATGTAATTAATATCACATAACTAAATTCCCAATTTTCTTACCACTAGTTGGATTTATAGGTTTTGGATTCATAGGTTTACTAGTTTAAAAATCATATACTTCCTCTAACCTTATTTATAATTAAAAGTTGGTTATAGAAATGATATATTTAGTTTAAGATTTACACCAAATACATTCCTTTTAGCTTATAAATACAATGAAAGGAAGTTGGCCGGTTATAAAAAATAATATATTTAATTCAAGATTTACACCAACTACATTCATTTTGGCTTATAAATACAGTTAGAGAAAATACATATTATCTCAACTAAACATCTTTAGATTTGGTCGGTTTGGTTTGAAACATTTTTTTAAACAAAAATAAAGAGAAAAATATTACATAATTAACCTGACATCTCTGTTATATTATATTGATTCTCTAAGTTAATTACATATCATTTACAACACTATAAAATAATATTGAAAATAAAATAAAATATAATACAATGTGTTTATATTTGGGAGACTATACTAAAATCCAATAAAACAATCATTAAATATATACAAAGTAATATTTCATTAAAAATCTTATCAAGAAAATCCATAAAGATAAAACCACTGTGAATCATGTTTCTATTGAAAACATCATAAATATTAGAAGAAAAAATATTTCATCAATAAATATTAATAATATAAAATCTCAAATTAACAATTTTGTCTACACATTAATTTTATTATCTAAAAATATAAAATATAATAAAATTCATTCTATGAATTATCTCAAGATAATTAAGCCTTTATTTCTGATATACCAAAGAATAAAATTATTGTTTTTAAAAGTTAAATTTATCAAATATGAATTAAATCCAATCCATATAAATTCAATAACAAACATGACTCTCATAAACTCGGTAGTGAAGTTATAATTTCATAAGCGGTAAGGTTTGGAATGAGACTTTGAATTCTACACATATTACAAAAAATTCAAACCAAATACTTCGAGTTAATGACAAATATTACGTGTAGTCTTCAAATTAAAATTAAATTTTTATGGGAAAATTTGTGAGAGTCCATTTATTCTTGTATAATTAATACTATTTATGAATTCTATAATTGATTAATAAAGGAACGGCATCTAGAATTAGCACCATGATATTGATTGAGGGGATATTCATTATATAAAGTATACGCTAATTCTTCGAGTTGTATAGTTCTAGAATGGAGGAAACATCTATAAAGCGTGGGTATATAAGGTTACCATCATGCGTGATGACTTTAACCTTTCATGTGCTATGACTCTCAACATTTAAAATTTAATTTGAGCAAACTCATTTAAGTTATCGTAATTAAGGATGGATAAAAAGTCCATACCTCTTATATTTGTGGATAAAATATACAATAGATATGAGATAAATGGTTCAATGAATATCTGCAAATAAAATAAATTGATATTATCTCGTATCGAGTTAATCTTAAAATGTTAACTTCAAAAGTATTATGATTTTTGTATACTTGTATTAAATATGAATGTAATAGGACACGTTTTTGTTTTCTCTCATTAAAAAAGAATAGATATCCATTTAGATGGGTATAACACTTCAAAAAGATCACAAGCTCAATGACAAAAAAAATTAAAAAGTTGCAAATAATTTCACAATCTATAATTTAATAATATAAAATAATAAAAATTTAATTGTAATTTTAGTTCCTCTATATTTACTAATTCACGAAATTGATTATTATATTTAAAAAGTTGACAACTTTAGTTATTTCTTCTAATTTTATAACTAAAAAATAATGACGTGAGATGTTTTAAATAACGTGACATATGATATGATAATTTAGAATGATTAATACCTATGAAATTGAAATAAACTATCGTAAAAATTTGAATTTCAACTTCAGAAGTTTTCATATTTTTAATTTAATTAATGACATATGAACAATTAATGCATCTAATGATTCTATATTATAAAATTGTATGTCACATCATTAAAAATATGTCAAATCATCATTTTTTAGTTTAAAAATATAAAAGAGACTAAAATTGTCGACTTTTAAAATATGAAGATCAACTCCGTAAATTAGTAATAATAGAGAGACCAAAATTATAATTAAACTAATAATAAAATATCTATAAATATAACAAAATCAATGTAGTTGATATCTATGAGTTTAAAACTAACGTTTAAGTCATTGACTTAATCTTAAAATATTAATTTTAAGAGTATTATGGTTTTGTATACTTGTATTAAATGTAAATGTAATTGGACATATTTTGTTTTCTCTCATTATTATTATTAATAATAATAATAATAATAATAATAATAATAATAATAATAAATGGGTGACAAGAATATGTGCACCACTGTAGGGAGTTTAAAATAATTATCATATATGAAATAAATTTTCATATCATACATGATAAATTGTTTTAATAAAATTAAACTATTATGAACAAAATAACTTTTTATTAATAAAAGTTTTAAAATAACTATCATACATGAGACAAATTATTACTTATGTGATTGAACTATTATACACGAAATATATTTTTATTTATAATTTTTTTAAAATAACTATCATATACGGTACAAATTGTTACTTATAATTTTCAACTATCACACACAAGACATATTCTAACTAATAAAAATTTCAAAATAATTATCCTATACGACACAAGTTCTCATTGATGAGATTGAACTATCATACATGAGATAAATTCTCACTGATAAAATTTTTAAAATAACTATAACTATCATACACATGATAAATTGTCAATTATAAGATTGGACTATCATGTACGAGACAAATGAGACAAATGTTGATCATTATAAAAATTTCAAAATCACTATCACACAAGACAAATTTGTCACTACTAAGATTGAACTTTTAATAAAAAATATTCTCAATAGTGTTACTATTCATATTTAGAATTATGTACACATTTACACTCTAACAAAGTTATAATAAATTAAAGTTATTTATACTATCAATTTTGTTGAACAATCATACATGAAACAAGTTCTCAATGATAGAAATTCAAATAGCTATCATAAATATGAAAACTTGTCATCGATGAGATTGACTATTCGTGAGAATCACTCTCTTATTCTATTGGATCTGATTCTAGGCTAGTTGTTAACACTTTGATGAATTAATTGAGAGTAAGAGGAATAAAAAGAGAAGGTTAGGTCATTCAAAATAGTAAGATTACATAATGCAATGCAACAATAAGATATAAATATTAAAATCTCGAAAGATTAATTAAACTACTCTTAATATAATATAAAAATCCAAAAACATATTACTTAACATATCAACTTAAACTTACGATGCATTAACATGGAACATAAAATATGTCAATCATACAAAAGACTAAATCGTAAACATATTTTATTATATTGGAACTCCTTGCAAAACAAAAACTTAAATCAAATCAAATCATATCAAAACCAACAATGATGAACATCCAAAGAAATATCAACAACAAAAAAAAAAAAGAGAGGAATGATCATAAAGAAGAAGCAAACCAAATCAAACAACACTAAATCAAACCAATATTAGAATCAATAGAGAGAGAGTGAGGGAAGACCTATAGAAGTAGCAATAGACAAATCACTAAATCAAACCAATATTAGAATCAATAGAGAGAGAGTGAGGGAAGACCTATAGAAGTAGCAATAGACAAATAGAGGAACCAACATAGAAAAGAAACCAACCAAGAGATGGAGAGCAACCAAAGAGCAACTGAACTCTAGATACCATATGTTAAGAATAATAATTGAGTTAGTTAGTTTCTTAGTTTTTAATTAGAGTTAAGTTAGTCTTTAGACTGATAGTTAGTTTAGTAGTTAGTTTGCTCTATATATAAAGTTCATTGTATTACTTTAATGATCTCTTTTAATACAATTTCTTTCGAGATTTTCCTCTCTTTTTTAAACTCTCGAGCTTCCAATATCATTTTTATCTTTGGCCTTAAGGTTCCTAATACCATGTTACAATATGAATCAGTTGAAAAAAAAGAGAAATAGAGAACTAACAAAATGAGTAGTTACATAATACTCTAGTTACAAACTATCGTCTATAATAGTAGTAGTTACAAATTATCTATTATATATATTTAAAACAGACCTCTGAATGGCACGTCACCCTCGAATGCCACCTCATCACCCTCAAATGTCACCTATACAAATATTTTCCACATCAGCCAAAAAGCTGATGTGGACCTCTCCTCCTTTCTCCCCCTCTTAATCATGCTCTCAATACCTAATCTCCTTCAATCCTACTCTATTTTTCATCTTTCTTCCACAATTTCTTTAATATCTTCAAAATCTATTTGATAATATTATTTTATAATAAATTTATAAATTATAAAATTATTTTACAATTATTTATAATTTATAAATTATTTTACAATTTGATAATAATTTATAATTTATATTATTATCAAATTATTTTATAAGTTATTTTATAATAAATTTATAAATTATTTTATAATATTATTAGTCATTTATCAATAGTAATAATTTATATTATTAATCATTAAATTCAATAAAAAAAAACCAACTAATCACTCCTAAATATCGACATAAATGCTATAAAAATTCAGGTAATTTATGTAATTCCCTCTCAACGAATGACAACAATTATTTAAATTAAAGATGACTAATATCATAAGATGAAGATTGGTTAAACTTATAGTTCTTGTACATATTATGATTATAACATGATAGTAAAATATATGTCCTAAACTAATTAAATTATTTGATTAATTTATATATATTTAAAAATATAAACAAAAAAATATATTATTTTATTAAATTACTATTTTTAAGTATTATTGCATTGTCAATATAATACACATAATCTCAGCCGAACACTCTCATAAATGTTTATGCCAATTGAAAAGTTCAAAAAAAGCCAATCCAAATAGATCATAAGTCAAGTGTTTCACTCTTTTTTAAGTTCAACACTAGTGCAACATATTACATTGGAAACACACAAACCTGCTGCTCTGGACCCGAGCCTCCTGGTCTGGACCCGAGCCTGTAGGTCTGGACCCGAGCCTGTAGGTCTGGACCCGAGCCTACAGGTCTGGACCCGAGCCTGCTGCTCTGGACCCGAGCGTACAGGTCTGGACCCGAGCCTGTAGGTCTGGACCCGAGCCTGCTGCTCTGGACCCGAGCCTGCTCCTCTGGACC
>JBBPBS010001102.1:2802016-2833558 GCA_037974835.1 Cicer judaicum
TACTAATAAAACAAATAAATTTAAACTACGCTATAATATAATTCAACATTAACATTTAATCACTCATAATATCACTTAATCACTCATAAATATCAACATAAATATTCTTTATCTAATCGTCATTCTCCTTTTATGAACAATTATATTATTTCACTTACGGTAAATAATAATTTTATATGTTAAAAATTCAATTACTCATTAATGTTAATCTATTTATAGTTACTTTCAATTATATTATTTTTTTAGTAACATTTTATAAAATAAAAATATATATTCTATTTGACAGAAAATACACAAATTTATTAAAAATAATCATAAAATACGAATATATGAAAAATTATTAAAAAAGTTACTTCAAATTATTAAAAACTATTATCTATTATATATGTTTTTTTTATAAACTCTTGTTGAAATATATTCAATAATTTTTTTTAACAACAACTTCTCATACTCACAATTAAAATATCATACTAATAAAACAAATAAATTTATACTACGCTACAATATAAAATATTTTTAAAATTAAATTAGATAATTGTGATAAACATAATTTTCTCTCATTTTAATTTTCCTAATCATATTCAATTATTATAAATCAATAAAATAATATTATAAAATAACTATATTTATAATACATAAAATATTACTTATAAAACTTATAAAAATAATTAATTAATATCCGCGCAGCGCGCGAACCATAGTCTAATTGTTTATAAATTAACAATAGATGTAGTTGTCTATGTAACTAACCCAATTGGTGAGTTAATAAAAGACACAAAATGAGCATAAAAACAGAAGGTCATAAGTTCAAACACAAAAAAACTAACATAATATAAAATCATTATACTTTTCAGTTCAATACAATCTTTATATTATACACTCTAATATACTAATCAAATAAAATACACATAGTAACACAAAATAAAATATATTAAACAATAAAATGGAAGAATTATGTGTAAAAATTATTTGTATGATTTTTTTTGGGTACAACGGTAGGTCTTTTATAATCCTCTAGGATGGTCTTTATTAAACATTAGTCAATTAGTTAATATATATTACAATTCAGTATAAAAATCATAAAATGAGTTAAAAATATATTAAATAATAAAATATATTAAATAATAAGATAATTGTTCAATTATAACTAGTTAATATAACTAACTAACTATTGTTTAATAACTAGTTAATATAATTGTTCAAGATTTATATAATAACTAGTTAATATAACTAACTAACTAACAATTGTTTAATAATCTTTTAAATAAAGCAAAAAAAAAGTAAAAGAATTTAATTTAAATTAAGTAGTTAAATTAATTTAAATAGGCTCTAAATTGCTTAATTAAGCTGATTATTAAAAAAATTACCTGATTAAACAATATCTAGCTATATTAATTGGTGGGTTTTTTTTTCTTTTAAGATTGTTATTTGTGTTCTAGATTTATGATGGTCATGGATGATTGTCCGTGACATTGCACGTGGTACTTGAGGTATCTGTAATTTATAAAGGAAGAACAATATTTTCCTACGTATTTCAGCTTCTCATAATCTGAATTTAAATATATTTTAAATTATAAGCCGGTTGATCAGAATAAACGGCTGAGATCTAGTGTGGGTGCATGATTAGAGTGGGTCGGCATTACGCTGCACTTTATTTGACTTTTTATTCTCCTTGTTTTTTGTTTATATTAATTAGTTAGGACTAAGAATGGTCTTTTCATTCTCTTTCTTTGTTTTTGTCTTTTTAATAACATTTTCTTTCTTTGTTTTGACACAGTCTTTTCCAGATTTTCAGATGAATAATTTTTCTCTTAAACATAGTTTATATTTTACAAGTCAATTACCCAATTTTAAAATTGAATAAATAACAATTCAAGCCTTTTTAGCTCTTCCATTCTTGGCAGTGTACTATACACACACAGATTAATTGACCAAATTCAAACATAACCTTTTTTATACTAAGAAAGACAAAATTGAAAGTGTAATAAATATGATTCATTCATACAAGTTAACTGAATTTATGTTTATGTTCTGTTATTTAATTCGAAGAGGAATCGGTCTAAAAGAACTAGATATTTTCTATGCCAAAATATCAAGCATAAAAAACCCGTTAAAAGTCTTACATATTTTTTATATGACAAAAGAAAATCTTTAAATTTTTTAGTTCGGGTAACCAGAATCTTAGAAACAATTGTTAATGATTTATCTATAAATATTTGGTAATTTGACAATAAAAATACACAACTTTTAATTAGGTACGACAATGGACACATCATAGTGAATTTTGCCTCTTTCACCGCAAATTGAATATTGTCACCTTAAACTTATTTTAAAATTTTAACTTTGAAAAAAATTCACATACTATTAAAGATATCAAACAAAATCCGCGTCGCATACCCACCCAAAGTCGTCCTTATGTGGGAGGAAACTCATTTTAATTGAACATAGGTGCAGATTTCTCGAAATTAAAATTCAAGAATAGAGATATATCTGGAGATGTTGATTTTTACTCTACATTGGAATCCGACTCGCTAATAATATTATTGATATTTTTAAATTTTAGATATATATATACATGCATATTTAATATTTTTTAATTTTATTGTTATATAATAATAATTTTATTATATTAATTATAATTAATATGACATTTAAATTTATTATTTTATATATATAAATGGATGCAGGTGCATGTGCAGTTGGAGAAATTCAAACTCCAGATGTCAAGATGAAGACTTATAAAACAAGAGCGAGTGTGAATTTTCCTAAAAATGTATGGAAAAAATAAAACTATGTTGTCATTCCTACCCACACTCAATTAAAATGATTTTTTTCCGTTTAAATTCAAATAAATTTAGGTAGATAATTGTGGGTCGTGTTGCTTTTAATACAAATTTTAATTCAAAATGTTTAATTTTAAAATCAGTACTCTAAGATTTAGTAAAAGAAAAACAAGTGCTAGATAAAAATAAAAATAAAAAAACAAAGTACTCTAAGATTTAGTCTAATTTTAGTTTTTTAACAACTATTCTTAATTAATTCAATTAAGTCTGCGATAATGACGATGACGAATACCAGTCAAATACTGTTACTTTGGCTATTATTTTTCCAATTTTTCTACTGCAAAGTTAAATATAAAACTATAATCTACCGAAGAGAATTCTGCATCCCAAATGAACTTCACGTGGTAGGATAACTTAATAAGGATTGATTTGGTTGTAGTAAAACAGATATTCTTTTTAATGAAAATATTAAAATCCTATATATATTATTTTTATTTATTTATTTTTTTAATTTTACGAAAATAGTCTCTTTCTTTTAATACAATAGTTTTTTGTTTGTATATTGTTTTTCTTTTTAAATTTAAGTGTTAGATTTTTCAAATATCATATTTATTATTTTTGACTTAAAAATGGCACCGTAATATTTTAAATGATATGATATTAAATATATTGACGTAATAAAATACGAGTGTGTATATTTATCCACCTCACAAATTATTAAAATAATAAATTTATAAAATAACAAAAATATAAAAGCATTTTTTAATAATTAAAAAGGACAAAGTCAAGAGGTTACAAAAAAAATATATAAACTTCATTGTAATCTATTTTAAATTTTTAAAAATATATAACCATTGTTGTAATCTATTATTTTTTTAAATATTTTTGTTACTTTTTAAATTATTATTTTAATATTTGACGAGGTGGATAAATATAAATAAACTCATAGTTTGTAAGTTATCATATTTAATAATACCATGACAACTTAAAAATATATCAGATCATGTCTTTAAATCTTAATTCAATTTATAAATGTTGATATTGTGCGCTGAGTTTTTTTAGTATTTACCAATCTCATCTACATACCAAAATTACAATGCCACTTTGCTATTTTGGGATAAAAAATCAAAGTTTTTTGTTTTGAACAAGTGTATGTTATATTAATGTTATTAGATTTATATTGAATATGAAAATTGATCCTAAACCTCCTTATTATTTGCTCTTTAACTTATCAATTTCAACCATATATCCCCTTGAATAAAAATCTAAAATTGAGACTAAAATTGTAACAAGTGTAAAATTTAAGAGACAAAAATTTAATATATAAAAAAAAAAGATCATTTACATAAACGTGGTAATTATAGATATAAGTTTAACTCGCTAAATTTCTTAGCACCACACAAATTTAGTGTGGTCTATTAGTTAGCTTAATTAATTCATACATGTATGTTTGAACAAAGCTGTTTAGGAGGTTGAAAGAGCGTTCATATTTGAATGGACTTTTTATGCTTGTATAGACTCAAGTTGCATTCAACACAAGCAACATTTTATTATTATCATCATTATTTATTATAAAATAACTGGGTTCTGCCAAATTATCCCATTGGAACATAAAATAACAATACGACAAATTCTTCCAGCACTCTACTTTGTCACAATCTTATATATATAATATATATATATATAGTAATATCCACACACATTACTCTTGATAACAGATATAGATAGATATCTCACAAAACATTTCTTTAATACAAGTTGAGGCTTAGCTAAGGCCAGTACGTAGTACATAGTTCAAAAACTCATTCATGAGTTCACAATACGGACACAAATAGAAGAAAGTAAAACAAGAGGGGGAGCTTTGCAAACCAATCTTCCCCTTCATTAATTTCTCCTTGTTCTGTTTTATGTTCTACTAGACCAAAAAAGTAACAAAATATATTCATGTAAGTATATACTTTTACTTTTGTTCTTAATTTGTGTGGTTGATTAGAAATATGAAAGAAAGAAAAACAAGACAACCCTTTTGTTTGTTTTGTTCATATTTTCTTGCTACTAAGTTGATTTTTTCAATTCAAAATTATTTTCAGAAGAAGGAAAAGCAAAAATGGATAGTAATTTAAGCAGAAGTATAAGTAGGAGTTTGAGTAGGTCAAGTTGGAAAATGGAAGAAGTGTTTGCAAGTGGTAGGTATTCAAGGAGGACTTCACAAGTTGATGAAGATGAAGAGGCTCTAAAATGGGCTGCAATTGAGAAACTACCAACATATGATAGGTTAAGAACAAGTATCATGCAAACGTTTACTGATCAACCACAACAAGGAAACAGGATGCAACATAAGGAAGTTGATGTTAGAAAGCTTGATATGAATGAAAGACAACAAATCATTGACCAAATTTTTAAGGTTGCTGAAGAAGATAATGAAAAGTACCTTAAGAAATTCAGAAACAGAATTGACAAGTGAGTTTCACAATTTTTATTTGTTACTTTTGACCGCAATCAATCACTATATCTATATCGTCTGACTAAGATCGAATGATCTAGATTTCATGTTCGGATTTTAATTATTGTTAAAATTTGAGTCTGAAATCTCGATTATTCGATCTTTACTCGATGGTCTAAATGTGTCCGACTGCAATGCAAGTAGAGACTTTTGGCTGCAGCCAATATGAGAACATGAGTTTCATTTATATTTTTCTTTCTCCATGGTTGTTCTTTGGACATTGCCATCAAGTGATCTAGGTTGTTGAATAAACATGTCACAATTCATATTTAACTTTGGTGATTCAAAAACTTAAAAGCTCAATCGTTTGATCTTTATCAACAATTAAGATTATTCATGGAAGACCGTGTCAAATCTATTTCTCAAAGACTTTTTAATTAACATGTGATAAATAAGCTTTTTAGCATCAATTTTTAAAAATTAATCCCTTTAGATGCCATTGCTGTCTTCCATAATTCAAGTTTGGAATAATTTTAGTTTGTAGAAATTTCTCAACTAAAATTATATTCAATTACCTTACAACAGAAATTAAAATTTGAAGTGCAAAAATGGATTTGAAATTATGCAAGAAATCATTATTTGAAATACTATTTTTAAGAGAATCATTTCATTCTTTTTATAAATCATTGTTCAAAAGTTTATCCTTACTGATTCTAAATTACATTGGCTTTCTATAATTTTTGCCCCACATTATTATTTATAATTTGACTATATCATCATTTTCTAAAGACAAAACAGAAAGAACAATTTCACGTTAATATTGAGAAAATTGTAATAGGGGGGACCCTACTTAACATGGGCCTTGAACTACATATATGTATATTATTAAAGATGCTATTTCAACTAAATTAGCAGAATGTTAAAATCTAAACTTTTCTAATGAAGACTCAAATTTTATACTTAACTTTGCTAAACAGAATAGACAATGAATTTAAAGCATATAAATTTATTTCTTACTTTAAACATAATATATGAATGGATGAAATTACCTGAACATAGGGGAGAGACTTTTGCAATTAATTTATTCGGTAAATGTATTAATGCTATTAAGTGATTCAATTCAATTTCTAGGAATAATGTTCCATATAAAAATATCTAAACTATTTTTTTTTCTTTTAAAAGATGTGACAAATATTGTTCAAAATATGACCACTAATAATTATCCAATTTCTAGGGATAATGTTACTTCAAAAAATATCTAAAAAAATTATTAAAAAAATGTGAAAAATATTGTTCAAAATATGTGCACTAATAACTTATCCAATTGTTTTTTCTTTTCTTCCAATTACAGGGTTGGAATCAGACTTCCAACAGTAGAAGTGAGGTTTAAGAATTTGACTGTCGAGGCTGATTCATATGTTGGTAGCAGAGCTTTGCCAACATTACCAAATGTTGCATTAAACATTATTGAATCAGCTATTGGTGTGTTTGGTATTAGTACAGTTAAGAGAACAAAGCTCACAATTCTTAAAAATGCTTCTGGCATTGTTAAACCATCAAGGTAATATGATCAAGGCCTTCTTTTATTCATAGTGTGATTGAAAAAATATTTAACTAAATTTCACAGAATCTCTATAAATTATCGTGATTTTATAAAAATTAAAATATGTAGTTTTATTAAATTATAGTGGTGTATTATAGTTCTGGCAAATTTAATATGATACCAAATATATTTGTACGGTTTGATTTTATTATATAGATTTATTTTATTTTATAATAACCATAGAGGTTATTATATACAGGATGGCCCTTTTATTAGGTCCTCCTTCTTCAGGAAAAACAACCCTTTTGTTAGCATTGGCTGGAAAGTTGGACTCTGAATTGAGGGTATAGTCCAATCCATCAATTTAATTAAATACAAATATGTACTTTATATATATTATTTTATTTTCTAATGAAATTTAAGGAATAATAATGATGAGTGTATGATTATGATTGATTTTGATGAAATAGGTAACGGGAGATATTACTTACAATGGACACAAATTAAATGAGTTTGTTCCAAGAAAAACTTCAGCATATATTAGCCAAAATGATGTTCATGTTGGAGAAATGACTGTTAAAGAAACTTTGGATTTCTCAGCTAGATGCCAAGGAGTTGGAACTAGATATGGTACTAATTTAAAACAATCTATTTATTTTTATTTTTTTTCTTCTGTATATCTAATTTATTACTAATTTTATTTTGATTTTAAATAATGTGACTAAAGATCTATTAAGTGAGCTTGCTAGAAGGGAAAAAGAAGCTGGCATATTTCCAGAGGCAGAACTTGACCTTTTCATGAAGGTATTTTCATTAATTTTTAAAGTTGTTATTATTATTCTTATTATATAATTCTTCAATAGAGGAGTGATTAATTATCTAAAATTCTAAATTATTGTTATGCATTGTAGGCTACTGCAGTGAAAGGAACAGAAAGCAGTCTCATTACTGACTATACTCTAAAAGTAAGTTATTTTTCCACCAACATTTTTGTTTCACATTAAAATGAGAGGGAGTAAGAAAAGAAAAAAACTATTTATGACTTTTTCATATAAATTAACCTTAATTTTAAACTACTCCCACCAACCAAACTTTATATTCTTCTTATAAAGACTTAGTCACTAAGAGAAAAGTTTTTTTTTTCCAGAAAATTTCAACTCACCACCCTATATTGTGACTCAATTCAAATATTATGGTTAAAGTAGGTCCCACTTGGAGCATCAATTGTCGTATAAGGATTTACATTAAACCACCATTATACTACTAATTAATTAGTTCATTTACAAGTAACATATTATTATAATCACTATGCTTAACGGTTTGATTATGTTGTAATAAATCACAATTAATTATTTCTTGATGTATGAAACAGATATTGGGACTTGATATTTGTAAGGACACCATAGTAGGAGATGAGATGCATAGAGGTGTATCTGGAGGACAAAAAAAACGTGTGACCACAGGTTAGAAGGATTGAAAAGTCAAAACAATTTTTTCCATGTTATTTGACTCCAAATTATATAGAACATCTCTATTATAGTCACATTCAATTCACCAATTACAGAAAAATATATATATAATATAGTTATATTTTTTAAATCCAACACTTGCCATTAAATTATTGATAAATATTGGAACGTGGCTGCAAGTTGTAGGTAGACAAGATAAAGGTAATCAATCATTTACTCAACCTTAATATAATATTTACATTTTTCTAAAGATTTAGAAAAATCCGGCCACATGGGCCCATATGCTTTTTATTGAGATTTGGATTTCATACTAACAAACAAAGTTTAAAGTTATATGTTATACTCTAAACTGATTGATTTTAAATTAAAAATATAGGTTCCTGTTTTACCTGCCACCTTGGTTCCTTGAAGAAAACTAATAAAGGAGTCCCATTTTTTTATTTGTTTTTAGAAAAAATATTATGCTTTAATTAATGATTTTAATAACAATGAAAAGAAAATATATGAAATTTTAACTTTTAATCACATTTAATCATGTAGAGTTTTTTTAAATGTTTGAAAAATAATATTATATTCCTTAAATAAATAATTATAGTAGTTATTTGTTAGACTAATAAAATGATTATGATTTTGATTAAACAGGTGAAATGATAGTGGGTCCAACAAAAACATTGTTCATGGATGAAATATCAACGGGTCTTGATAGCTCAACAACATTTCAAATAGTGAAATGTTTGCAGCAGATTGTGCACCTAACTGAAGGAACAATCTTAATGTCACTTCTACAACCAGCTCCTGAAACATTTAATCTCTTTGATGACATTATTCTCATATCAGAGGGTCAAATTGTGTACCAAGGTCCACGTGACCACATTGTTGAATTCTTTGAATCATGTGGCTTCCGTTGCCCTGAGAGAAAGGGAACCGCTGATTTCTTGCAAGAGGTATCATCATCATACCGACCACTTTATTAATTATGTACCCTCACACACCTTATTAAACACCACATAACTTATGCCCCCCTTTTTTTGGGGGGGTTCATGGGCCCATAATATTGTTTAGGTATCGTCTTGTAAGCCCAAGGCATTTACCAATTTTTAAACTCATTTGTGTAACTTTTTTTATAGAAAATATTTTTTCAAAAAAAAAAAAAAAGACAAAATCAAATTTGAAATTGAGTAAAAATTTATTTTTTTCATATTTATATTTTATATGAATTTGAAGCTATTTTTTATTGTTACAACAATTAAAATTATTTTATTTATAAAAAAAAAAAACAAAACCAATCACTATTTTTTTAAAGTCAAGCGGCTACACAATGAAACTTCTCATTGTAATAAAATATTTTACTTGTGTTTAATTTTCATTTAAAGAGTAAATAGATACTCAAATTTTAAAAAAGTTTTTTTATATATAAAAAAAGAGAAACAAATGAGTTATAAATATCATTAAAAAAGAAGAAAGAATCTAAAATTATGATATTTTTCCACAACATTTTGACACGTGCTAATTGAAAAATTAAAATCCAAGGGCTACATGATCTCAAGAAATATTTTCTACCTTCATTTTTTATTTTCACTTATAAATGCAAAATCATTCCTTGTTTTACAAGAGTTTCCTATTTTCAACTATTCATAAATTAAATGCAAAGTTTATCATAAATGAATTGCAAACTTTATAGTAGTTTTGTATAATATAAGTTGACGGTGTTAACTTGAAGGTTAAAAAGAAACTACAAATTTATATTTTGAAAATGTAAAGTTTTCAATTTAACACTCTAAGTTTATAAAATATTAAATTGTTATTTTAAATTATTCAATATCAGTCAAATTATTTTATTTATCAAGTAACTTTGTTAAAGACGCTAAACACAACATAATATTAGTTAAAAGTTTAAATTTTCTTAAAATTTTAAGTTTTTATTGTGTACAACTTCGTGTTTAGGGTTTAATGTGACATAAGACCAACATAAATAAGCTAAAGTATCACACATCAGAATTTTTTAACCAAAAAATCATTTTGATTGATGAAAGACAATTTAGGAAAATAATATGATATTTCATGAATTTGTTCTTATAATTTAATGATCCAAAATAGTATTTTCCGTTAAAAAAACCAAGAAGAAAAACTCAAAATGATAATTATAATCATTTGTAAACTTTGAACAGGTTACCTCAAGAAAGGACCAAGAACAATATTGGGCAGACAAAAACAAACCATACAGATATGTAACTGTTACAGAGTTTGCAAACAAGTTCAAACGATTCCATGTTGGAATTCGTCTTGAACAAGAATTATCTGTTCCGTTTGACAAGTCAAGTGCACACAAAGCAGCTCTTGTTTACAGCAAAAACTCAGTTCCAACAAAAGACATTCTCAAAGCATGTTGGGACAAAGAATGGTTACTTATCAAAAGAAACTCTTTTGTCTACATATTCAAGACTGTTCAAATTTGCATCATTGCTATCATAGCAGGAACTCTTTTCTTGAGGACTGAAATGAGTAGAGATAATGAAGATGGTGCTTCACTTTACATTGGTGCAATTTTGTTTGCTATGATTATGAATATGTTCAATGGTTTTGCTGAACTTGCACTTACTATTGGAAGGCTTCCTGTTTTTTATAAACAAAGAGATCATCTTTTCCATCCTGCTTGGACTTACACACTTCCTAATTTCCTTTTGAGGATACCCATTTCTATGTTTGAGTCTCTTGCTTGGATGGTTGTTACTTATTACACCATAGGATTTGCTCCTGAAGCCAGCAGGTAACTTCCTTTATTTTGTCAAAATATTTTTTATAGAAAAAATACTTTCTTCGATATTTTTTATAAGAGACAGTTAGGTCCGTGATGTATTTAGTCTATATGGATCAAATAAATCAATTTTTATTTATTCAACTGCTTCTTATAAAAAGGACTGACGGGAGTATTGTTTATGTTAATAACTGAGATTCCATGATCATGATTACTAAGTGATGTTCTAATTGTTTTTTGATTGTTCCAATGTATAGGTTTTTTAAGCAATTGTTGTTGGTGTTCCTTATCCAACAAATGGCAGCTGGGATGTTTAGATTCATTGCTGGAGTATGTAGAACAATGATTATTGCCAACACTGGTGGAGCCCTCATGCTTCTTGTTGTTTTTCTACTTGGAGGTTTCCTCGTTCCAAAACGTGAGTGATACATAATCTAAACCTGTTTTAAGTAAAACCATTTCGCAAAAGCTTTTAATTAAAGTTACATTATTGAATAATAAAATTCAATTTAGTCTCTAAAATATCACCTTCTCTCCAAGTTAGTCTCTGAACTATATAAAGTTACATATACTTTAGGACCACAGATTTGGTCCAGACAGATGTACTTTTTTGCTTATATTTTGTTAGAGAGGGTTACTTTAGAGACTAAATTGGAGATAGACTCATACACTAAGTTGATTCTTTGTTTTTACATTTGTTGTTTAAAGAATGTGCTCACAATGGATGCTTTATTGGTTCCAGGTGAAATTCCTAACTGGTGGGTGTGGGCAAATTGGGTTTCACCATTGACATATGCTTTCAATGCCTTATCTGTGAATGAAATGTTAGCTCCAAGGTGGATGCATCCAGGGGTAATTAAATAGCATAAACTTTTAATTAATAAATTAATTAATAAAGGAAATGAATCATTTTCTTATGAGTTAGTTCTTGACTTTAACTTGTCTTCCATTGCAGACTTCTTCAGACAAAACTACCACATTAGGTTTGGCTGTATTAAGGAACTTCGATGTTTTTGATAAAAGTTCATGGTATTGGATAGGTGCTGCAGCTCTTGTTGGATTCATAGTTTTATTCAATGTTCTCTTCACTCTTTCACTTATGTATCTAAATCGTAAGATTTCACATTCTCATCAATCTTTCAACTGAGTGATTACCTCTGTAGTCTCAATGTCTGACACATATCAGTGTCAGACACTGATTACATTCAATTAATTTATTTTCTCAAATTAATATGAATATTGACGTGTGAGAGTAACCGTGCTTCAGAGGTTATTACTTCTTTAAATTTAAACTTTTGTTTTTCTTGTTTTGTGCATTATAGCTCTTGGAAAGAAGCAAGCAATTATATCTGAAGAAGATGCAACGGAATTGGAGGCTGAAGGAGACGTAGACGAACCGAGACTTGTGAGGCCGCCTTCCACCCGAGATTCAATGCTTCGATCACTATCTACAGCTGATGGAAATAATTCAAGTAAGTGTCTCAAAGCATACAACATTGATCTTTATTAGTGTTATCAATTGCAGTTTGTTGAAAATAAATTCTGTTGCACTAGTGTTATAGCGCTGATGTAACCGCTATTTGACAACACTATGTACTAAATGACATATCTTATAAAAATAACAATTTGTTAAAACTCCACTATGCTATATCCAGTATTTGAAAACAATACTTCTTGTTTATGTACTATTGTTTTGAGGATTGTTGATCATGCTTGTGTTATGCATGAATCACTTTAGGAGAAGTAGCCATGCAAAGAATGAGTAGCCAAACTAATCCCAATGGATTAAGAAATGCTGATTCAAACGCTGGAGGTGCCCCAAGAAGAGGAATGATTCTACCTTTTCAACCACTTGCAATGTCCTTTGACAGTGTTAATTACTTTGTGGACATGCCTGCAGTAAGGATCACATCAATTTTTTTTCAGGAAAACTTTATAATTTTCATTATCGACGAGTCGTAATGTACTCATGAAGTCATTCTAACTTTGATAAAATATTTGACAGGAAATGAAAGAACAAGGAGTTACAGAAAATAGGTTACAATTGCTTAGGGATGTAACCAGTTCCTTTAGGCCTGGAGTTCTTACTGCGCTAATGGGAGTTAGCGGCGCTGGGAAGACAACTTTAATGGATGTTTTAGCTGGAAGAAAGACCGGTGGATACATTGAAGGAGATGTTAGAATCTCTGGATACCCTAAGAACCAAGAAACCTTTGCAAGAGTATCTGGTTACTGTGAACAAACTGATATTCATTCGCCTCAAGTTACTATCAGAGAATCATTGATTTACTCGGCTTTCCTTCGGTTACCTAAAGAAGTTACTGATCATGAGAAGACAGTAAGTGTTCTTAACTATATCTTTCAATTCTTCTCTTAAAAAATGTGCATATACATAGAAGGGTGAAATAAAACTTGTTCATTTAATTGATATTTTTCAGCAATTTGTGGACCAAGTTATGGATTTGGTTGAGCTGCAAAGTCTCAGGGATGCTATTGTGGGTCTGCCAGGAGTTACAGGGTTGTCAACTGAACAAAGAAAGCGATTGACGATCGCAGTTGAGCTTGTTGCAAATCCTTCAATTATATTCATGGATGAACCAACTTCAGGCCTAGATGCAAGAGCAGCAGCTATTGTTATGAGGGCTGTAAGAAACACTGTGGATACTGGAAGAACAGTTGTGTGCACAATTCATCAGCCTAGCATTGATATCTTTGAAGCCTTTGATGAGGTATACTATTACTAACCAACCTATATAGTAAACCATATTCATTTGATTCTCTGTGTATCTCCCATTCTCATTGGTAGCCTGAGTTTGAGTCCTTGTTTGAAACAATTTTTGGCTAGGCTATACTTATAACCTCTCGGTCGAACTCTAAGTTATCAGACCCCTTTCCCTTAGGAACTAAGACCAGAAAAATTCTTTTTGGTACTTAAGTAAATTAATATTTCCTTTTGTGCCAGCTCTTGTTGATGAAAAGAGGAGGGCAATTGATCTACGCCGGACCTTTAGGCCGGAATTCACACAAGATCGTCGAATACTTTGAGGTATTACAACTGATTGATTATATATTTTTTATCATGTGCTTTTAACATGTGTTTAAGATCAAGTTTAACATCAAGTTTCATGTTTACTCTTT
Source organism: Cicer judaicum (assembly GCA_037974835.1). Classification (NCBI taxonomy): domain Eukaryota; kingdom Viridiplantae; phylum Streptophyta; class Magnoliopsida; order Fabales; family Fabaceae; genus Cicer; species Cicer judaicum. Next base: position 2,816,148 of record JBBPBS010001102.1, read on the forward strand.
TGTCACAGTCAATTCAAGGGGTTCCAAAAATCAAGGACATGTACAATCCTGCAACATGGATGCTAGAGGTTAGCTCCATAGCAGCTGAAGTCCGGCTCGGAATGGACTTCGCTGAATACTACAAGACATCACCTTTGTTCCAGTAAGTAACGGCAAAGTTGCTCCTACTGGCTACTGTCCTTTAAGTTATTTAATTGTAACGGCAAAGTTGAAATATATTTGCATGTTTGAGTTGGTTTAACCTTAAAACATTTGCTTATTGATTAGGAGAAACAAAGCTCTTGTGAAGGAGTTAAGTACACCCCCGCCGGGAACTAATGATTTGTTTTTCGCCACTAAGTACTCGGAATCAACATGGGGACAATTCAAATCTTGTCTTTGGAAACAGTGGTTGACATATTGGAGAAGTCCAGATTACAATCTAGTCAGATTTGTTTTCACATTGGCTTGTTCCCTCATGTTAGGGTCAGTATTTTGGAAAGTTGGCAAAAACAGGTCAGAAAACTGATTCATGCAATGAAATCTAACTTTAGTACTCTTCAAACATTAGTTCTGAATTTTAGCTAATTTCTTTCTTATTATCTTTGTTTAGGGATAACTCAACCGACCTATCGCTTGTTATAGGAGCAATGTATGCTGCAATTATTTTTGTTGGAGTTAATAATTGTCAAACAGTTCAACCAATTGTAGCCATTGAAAGAACAGTGTTCTATAGAGAAAGGGCTGCTGGAATGTATGCTCCTTTGCCTTATGCCTTAGCACAGGTTAGAGGATGATTATATATATATATATATATACATACATTTTGTGGTGCATATGACTTGTTTTGATTAACAATACCTTATGTTATGCCACTCAATAATGCATTTTCAATTGCAGGTTTTCATAGAACTACCATTTGTGCTTTTTCAAACATCATATTACTCACTCATAGTGTATTCTATGGTGAGCTTTGAATGGAAAGTGGAAAAGTTCTTTTGGTTCGTCTTTGTCAGCTACTTCTCCTTCTTGTATTTCACATTCTATGGAATGATGACTGTTTCCATCACACCAAACCATCAAGTTGCATCAATCTTTGCAGCAGCATTCTATGGAATCTTTAACCTATTCTCTGGTTTCTTCATCCCAAAACCAGTGAGTACCATTCTAGTTTGGTTATTTTATATATTACTACACATTATTATCATAAGAATAAGTTATACTTATAAAATAATTAGAAAAAATATATATTTTTAATCCCTATAAAATTACGATTAAACCCTATGTTTTTAGTCTGGACAGGGACTAAAAACACACAGTTTTTGTATGTTGTAAGGATAGAAAATGAATAAAATTTAAAGGACTATAATTTAGTGGTTTTTGATTTTATGGGGACCAACAAGATATTAAATCATAATATAATCTTTTTACTAACATTATTTTTAACTAATTTTGGCATTTTCAGAAAATTCCTGGATGGTGGATTTGGTATTATTGGATCTGTCCAGTAGCATGGACAGTGTATGGATTAATTGTGTCACAATATAGTGACATAGATGATCCAATTCATGTGGTTGGATCCACTGCAAACTTCACTGTCAAAGGATATATTGAACACCATTATGGGTTCAAACCTGATTTCATGGGTCCAGTTGCAGGAGTTTTGGTTGCTTTCACTTGTTTCTTTGCCTTTGTATTTTCCTTCTGCATCAAGGCACTGAACTTCCAATCAAGATAAATGAATTACTTAGCTAGCTACATTGTTTGAAAAATATGAAGTTATGTTGCTGCAAAATTGTTACATTACAGTCCATGTGATGTGAACTTGTGTATGTATATAACTTAGGCTGTAATGAGTTCTAGTGATTTATATATGCAACATATTTTATATTATAGATGACTACTATAATTTTGTTAGCAGAGGGTTGTGTTGTGTCATTAAGTGTAAATCTTGTTAATCATGCTATGGTTTTCCACTTAGAAGAAATTTGGTGTTGCATTTCATCAGTAGTTGTATAAATGATTATTGTCATACATAAACAAAAACTTATTCTTTTGGCTTAATATTATTGTATGTTTATATGTGATTAATGATGAATCATTAAATCTCTTAGTGGTTAAATCTGATAATGGTAAAGGGTCATTACTACTTATCAAGTGGTGTAACTTGTACTATATATAGAGCACCAACTTGTTCCAACCATTGAGTTTTGATAAATAAACAAAATTTAAACAAACTTTCATTTTAGTCCTTATAATTGTATTAAAAAATTCATGAAATGACAAATTAGTTACTGAAATTGAAAATCATTAGTCAATTTAGTCTATTTGTCCGTCAATTGTCATGATTATAAATTGCAAAATAAAGATAAATGAAAGTTCTAAATAAAATTTTCAAATTATGCTCTAAATTAACATGCCCTAACTCCTAAGCAATGTGTCAACTCAATATTTCCTTAGTTTAGAAAAAAAAAAAGTTTACTCGCTATTTATAGTCAATAAATTTATGGACTAAATCTATATTTAGAAATATTGATTTTTAAGATATCAATGCATAATAGTACTAAACACATAATTTAATTATTGAAATTGATATTCAATTTCAAAATAATGGTATTTTATTTTTTTTATAAAAATAATTATAATTTAGACTAAATAAATCTAACTTAAATAGTATTTTGGAAATAAACTTACTAGTAAGAAATATTTGACTTTGTAAAGTGTTGTGTCTTGAATCATAGTGTTGTGAGTGTTTGTAACCGTAGAACTATTAGAACTTTGAGATGTACATAGAGTATTGTCTTTTTCACATACTTTACATTACAAAGAATGGAGTCAATCGGGAGATTCTGCAGCTGTCATCATGAGGTTGTCTCCCGACAAAAACTTGTCCTTATTTTCGAACTCTCTCTGAATCTTGTCGTGTATCATCTTGTCATGTACTCCCATAGAACAAGACAAGAGTTCTAAAGCACCATCTTCCAAATAGTACTATGATTTAGAGGGAACTCTCAAGGACGAATATAAAATGCAACTTAATTTTCTATATAAAGAACTCTTGCTCAAATATTTTGAATAAAATCAAATTATATTTTTCTGTATTATTTTATTTTACAATGTTTTTGTGTATTAAATTTGTATACTCCCAAAAAATAAGAGTCAGGTCTAATGAGATGGAGTAAACTTTCACTTTCACATTATATTAGAATTTAAGTTTGGATTTTTGTTGAGAGAGATATTTATATTTAATTTTGATGTAATTTAGAAATTAATTAACTCATGTAGTAATATATATGATTAAGAGATTAAGTTTTATAAACTATTTTTTATTAGAAAATTCCTTTTAATCCTATTCTTTAATAAATTGTATAAAAAATGTAATATTTAAATCTCTCTTTTTTATAAAATATTTTTGCTTTTTTTTTTCTTGGATATCTTCGCATTTCCTCATAATAATATTTAAGTAAAACCAAGACATATTTTAAAAATATAAACAAATATCATATACTTTTATTGTGGTCATATAAAAAAATTGGTACTTAGTTGATTAGTCATACCATCAGTTGATTAACATTTTGTATTGTTGATTTGTTATCTAATCAATTGAAAAGATGATATATTGAGAAAATGACTATATTTTTCATATTCAAATTTTTAGACTACCTTAGATAATATGTAGATGATTGAATTATTTTTTAAGTTTGCATAAAATAAAAGAAAATAAAAAATAAAAAATAAAAAATAAAAAAAAATATGTAAAGACTTTGTTTGTTGGAATGTACTTGTTAAAAATAATTTTTAAGATGAGTATTTATAAGATTAGAATAATTAAAAAAATTGCACAAATATATTTATCATATGATTAATTCACTAACTCACATATTACATCATATAAAATTATAGATAACAACACTAATATAAGATAAATACCATATTTATCACACGCTATTCTTAAAGAAATAATTGGTTATCCAGGTATTTGTCTCACCAATATACCTTAGTATCAACACTCACTTCATCTCAACACGTGTAAAAATCATTACATGCATTTTAAGTTTAACTTGGTCAAGTTTTTATTATAGTTTATTGGACTCATACTTAGCATCACCACAAATCCAATAGGACCCAATTTCAAAAGTCTATTAAACGATAACAATGGATTTAATTTTGAGCCAATTTTTTATCAGAAAATTTCATCTTCAGCCGATTCTATATCATTTGGTAGTTAAAAACTTACCCAACCAATTAGTCAATACACAATTAGTCAATACACAATTAGATCCATTTTATTTGAGGAAACAATTTATCTCATATTTAAAAATAGTATCTCTAAAAGATCTCTCATTTATAGTTCATTTATTTAAAAATAAAAAATAAAAATATTTTTAACTTAATGACCTTTAGTTGTTACAATTGACAGTCATAGTAAAATTAACTTAATATCCCTTTTTCTCAAATGTTTGTGTAACCTGTTTTCAAAAACCATTTTATTAATTAGTTTCTTTTATGATGAAGCTCCCTCTACTTTCTTTCTGAAAAACAAGCGAACAGGGAGAGACAGAGAGAGAATTGAAAGAGAAGTGAAAATAAACGAAAGCTTCTCCTAATCACTCTCTCTCTCTTTCTCTCTCTCTCTCTCTCTTTGGATTCAAACAACAGCCGCAACACTCTCTCCTTCGAACATTTGTTTCTCAATCATGATCTCCTCAAAAACCTCCACTTTTTTGGTAAATATATACAAATTCTACTTCTCTTTTCACATTTTCAATTATACACAATTCACTCTCACACTCACCTCCATTTTTCCTTACCAGTTTGATACAACAACAAAAATTTAATCTTTTTTCTAATTTTGCTAAGTTTACTTGATTTGTTCATCTGGGCATTGATTTTTGTAACACTTTTTTTTTTTACCAATTTTGTGGGAAACATTTGCACAGTGCAACTCGGGCATAGGTGGGTTGTTTTCTTGTAGTAACGAGAGAAAGTGTTGTTTGAGGGTGAAGTGTTCAGCTCCTAGTAAGAGATCAGGTGATAGACCAATCAACATTGTAATGGAGACCAGTCATTATTCCACGGTGGCTGATATCGACAATTATTCGACCATTGCGGGCGGTGTTCGGGATGTTTATGGTGAGGATAGGGCCACTGAGGATCAGTCTGTTACTCCTTGGAGTGTTTCTGTTGCTAGGTGTGTTATGATAGTCCTTTTGAGTTTGTTCATTTAGTTTAAATGCTATTGATAATTTTTTATTTCATTAAGAGATTATTTTGAAATTTCGTTAATTTTATGGAACAATTTGATTGATTCCAACACCAAAATGGTGATTTTCTTTTCTCTTAGATTGATTATGCTATTTCTTTTTGTGATGAATTGTTGGCTTTTTTTAGTGGATATACTTTGTTGAGAGATCCACATTTTAATAAAGGACTAGCCTTCACCGAGACAGAGAGAGATGCACACTACTTGCGTGGTCTTCTTCCCCCAACAGTCATTCCTCAAGAAACTCAGGTTCATCATTTCACTATATAACATTCTCCTTGTAATCTTTTTTTAATTTTTATGAAAATTATGTTAAAGCAGTTGGATTGTGTATGACAATGAGTCCACGCTAATTCAAGTTATAGTTCTCATTGCAACTTCATTTGTACAGGTGAAGAAAATGATCCACAACATAAGACAGTATCAAGTTCCATTGCAGAAGTACATGGCCATGATGGATCTTCAGGTGGCCTTGTGAAACATCCATTGCTTTATATGATAGTTATTAAATGAAAAATGTTTTGTCTGCTTTATAAAAAAGTTTTGTTTCTCGAAATTATTCTTGCACTGCCCATATCTATTGTATTTTTGCCATGATTTTGTTGAGCTTGGAATCTCTGCTTTACCATTTATAAACTTGTATATAATGGGGGATGTTTCTTCCAGATTTGATTGATCAAATTTTGGGGTTGGATTGTAATGCTTTAAGTTTGTTATATGTTGTGTTGCAGGAGAGAAACGAAAGGTTGTTTTACAAGCTTCTAGTTGATCACGTTGAGGAGTTACTCCCGGTTGTTTATACTCCAACTGTTGGTGAAGCTTGCCAGAAATATGGATCCATCTTCATGCATCCTCAGGGTCTTTATATAAGCTTGAACGAGAAGTAAGTTTCACTTCAATTGCTCCTTTATCTTCCTAGAATTATGATGATTGAATTTGTATATATATATGTGTGTGTGTCTATTATTCGTCTCAAAGTAATTGTTCCATTTTTCTCTTTGGTGGGGTTTAAAGAGGAAGGATTCTTGAAGTACTTAGGAATTGGCCTGAGAAGAACATTCAAGTCATTGTTGTAACTGACGGAGAGCGTATATTAGGTCTTGGGGATCTTGGCTGTCAAGTAATTTCTGTTATATTTGATTACATGTATTCTTTGTAATTATTATATTCATATGATCTAATACTATAAAATCTCCTTTGGTAATGTGTTCTGTATTCTCAGGGGATGGGAATACCAGTTGGAAAACTTTCTTTATACACCGCACTTGGTGGAGTTCGCCCTTCTTCTGTAAGTATTTTTGGCCTACTATGCCACAATCTTGAGACTTGTTATTTTGCTTTGAAATGCTACTGAAATTTGAGTCGCAAAATCCATCCCCCAACATATTCATGTGTCAAGCTCTCACCCTTAAATAAGATAAAATAATTAAAGGAAAATAGAAAAGGAGGAAGGTGTTTTAGAGATTCCTATATTTGATTTTGTAGTTCAGGCTTTGAGCCCTTATGTTGTTATTGCCTAATCCCTTAAAAAATAAAATCTAGTTTTCGACAATGGCCACAACAATACAATTTGCAGTGATTGTTGTTATATCTCCATCACCACAAATCACCATGTACATATATAACAAATTTAGAGGCTAGTTCTCATTGCAATAAATAAAATTAACAATACTTTTAGGAGTTCATATTTTATATACTGTTGAAATACTGTTTATATGTTCTATTAGCTTCGCAGGTAGCAATCTGTGTAAGTTAATTTAAACTGGGTCCTTAGTTCTCTACATTTATATTTAATTTTGTTTGATGTGGCTTTAATGCCTTATTAATACTCTAATATTATATTTTCAAATTGTTTCAGTGCTTGCCTATTACAATTGATGTTGGTACAAACAATGAGAAGTTGTTGAACGACGAATTATACATAGGGCTCAAACATAAACGAGTAACTGGGCAGGTTTGTTTTTTTCCTTGGCCTCATTTTTAATTCTCAGCAGTTGGCATCACGCTCATCGTCTAACATTCAATAATAATGAATTTATTTCAACGTATTGATTCCAGGAATACACTGAACTTCTTGAAGAATTCATGACTGCAGCCAAGCAAAATTACGGAGAAAAACTCCTCATCCAGGTACTAAGCAGTGTGCAAAGACATCATTTCTTGGTTTATTAGCTGTTTTCAGTTTTCATGTTTGCTGTTTTCTGAATCTGTTTTACCATTTTTTTTTTAAGTTTGAAGACTTTGCAAACCACAATGCTTTTGATCTACTTGAAAGATATAGGTCAACACATCTTGTTTTTAATGATGATATCCAGGTAAGGAATTCATGTCTTAAAATATGAATTTAGGTACTATTATGACCAATATTTATCACTTCTATTCTATGGACTTTTTTTCAGGGAACTGCGTCAGTTGTCCTTGCAGGACTAGTTTCGGCTCTGAATTTGGTTGGGGGAAACTTGTTCGATCATCGGTTCTTATTCCTTGGTGCTGGAGAGGTATGTCCATCAATTTGAGGATCATGTCCCCTTCATCGGAGAGTTTAATAGTTTTACGACATAGGATAAGATCACTTTGAATTGTTGCATTCCCTAATGTATGAATTGTATTGTTTGTGGTTGCAGGCCGGCACTGGAATAGCAGAACTCATAGCACTTGAAATATCGAAACGGGTATCTTTTTTCTGTTGTCTTCCTTTCTTTTGTATTGATTTGGGAGTGATGTTATGATTAATGAATGATATATATTTATCCAAAAGCTGCTATTGTCTATGCAGACAAATGCCCCTCTGGATGAAGTGCGCAAAAACATTTGGTTGGTGGATTCAAAGGTTGTACAGAATTAAACTCAGCTCCAACCTGTACAAATTAAATTCTTATTTTCTGTTTAGATTAATCTGGTAATCTTTTTTTTTTTTTTTTTGCAGGGTTTGATTGTCAAATCTCGCAAAGAATCACTCCAACATTTTAAGAAGCCGTGGGCTCATGAACACGAACCTGTTAAGGAACTTGTAGATGCCGTTAATGTACGAACTGTGTCTCCTATTTTTCCACATACATACTCAGAGAGAGCAGAAGTTTCAAATTTCTCACATTTCAATGTTTTCGTTTCAGCAAATTAAGCCAACAGTGTTGGTTGGAACATCGGGACAAGGGAAAACTTTTACACGAGAAGTGGTTGAGGCTATGGCCTCCAATAATGAGGTAATTTTTGAACCTATCCATCAATCTAATATGCAATTTGATGCTGACGTAAGCTGAATCTGTGTTTTATATGATAATGCTGGCAGAAACCTATTATTCTTGCCCTTTCCAACCCGACATCTCAGTCAGAATGTACTGCTGAAGAAGCTTATACGTGGACCCAGGTAATGAGAAGACACGACTAGTAGCTTTGCATAGAAAATTCAACTTCCTAATGACTCACTTCCTATGGATGAAGAATGACTCTTCTCATTCTTTCGTGTTCGTTGTCCATTTGCATTTGGCAGGGACGTGTCATTTTTGCTAGCGGTAGCCCGTTTGCCCCAGTTGAATACGATGGGAAAGTGTTTGTGCCTGGCCAGGTCTTAACTCAATGGAATTTTTATAAATGTTGAAAAGTTTGTCATGTCAATTGAATTCTAATTTGAGTACTATTTCATTTTTGTCAATTAGGCCAATAATGCATACATTTTTCCGGGATTTGGTCTCGGTTTAATAATGTCTGGTACCATCCGAGTGCACGACGACCTGCTTCTGGCAGCTTGTAAGTGCATCAGAGATTCAAACATTCACTTCAATATTAAGCTTGATTGTGATTTATAACTACCTCTGACTTAAATAACAATTTACATTCAATGGAACAGCTGAGGCTTTGGCTTCACAAGTGACCCAGGAGGACTATAACAGGGGACTCATATTCCCACCATTCACCAACATCAGAAAGATTTCAGCACATATAGCTGCCAAAGTGGCTTCGAAGGCCTATGAGCTTGGTGAGCCTTAGTTTTCCTTTTGGTTTACAATGTCATGTTTTAGATATTGAGCTAAATACGTTTTCTGTACCTGAAATATAGTAATTTTTGCTTTTGATCCCCCAATTTTTCAAATTCGTTTTGGTCCTTTGTTTTTGAAAATGCATTAACTTTAGTCTTTACAACTAATTCTGTCAGTTAAACAATCTATTAAATGGTACTGCTCTGACCTCAAGTCAGTAGCACCATATTTGTGAGGTATTGTCTGATTTGGTCTTGTGTAAGACATCACAGTTTTGTCTTTTGTAATAAGCGTCTCGGTGGTTGAGAAGTGTGAGTGTCTATAAACTATCCTTAGTCTCGATTTCTAAACAAGGAGACCTTTTGGGGTACCAAAACAGATACAAAATATTGGTTGTAGATTAGCTAGGTTTTACCTCAGCTCTCTGACTGACAGAGTAGCAATGGCGACCAATGTTAATACATTTTTATAAATGGGGACTAAAAGCGAAAATTATCATATTTTGGAAGACTAAAACCATATTTAAGCTTACATGGTTTTTCTTCTCAAAATATTAAAAATAATTTCATAACAAATAAGAAATTGAGCTTACATATTGTTCAGGATTGGCGACACGACTTCCTCAACCGAAAGATTTGGTGCAGTATGCTGAGAGCTGTATGTATACTCCAACTTACAGAAACTACCGGTGAAGTCACAATAGTCCTTTTTTTCTCTTTCAATTGTTTAGGTTTTTAATATGAGATAATTATCTCTTTTTTTTTTTAATGTACCTTTTCTGCTCTTGTAAGTTATTCTGTGTATTTGGTGGAATTAGGAGATTGGTAGTAGTGGTAGCTGGAATTTAGTATAGTTTTAAATATTTTCTATTCTGCTATATTTTGATGTTACAACAAATAAAATAGAAAATGAAGCAGTTAAAAGCATCTGTAAGCATAAATAAAAGCATTATGTATTTCTAATTTTCTAGTACACTTTTTCTCTTCCCTTTATTTATTTATTTATCAAAATCATTGGTCTAAGGTTTGTTGCACCATAAAAGTGCAGCATTACTCCTACAAGAAAGCATGCCAAGTGGGATTTGGCTTCTACAGAAAGTAGATAATAAAATGAAAAATAGAAGTGAAAGAAGTTTATTGTCTCTCTCTCCCTACCTACGTTTGGTTGAATAGGAAATGAAAAGAGAGAAATATTATTGTCATAAAAGGACAACAAAAATATAATTGTTTTTAATCAAAATTATTTTTATTTTTTATTTTAAATCTATTAAATTAAATAAAGTACTTTACTTAATTTAATTATTTAAATAATTAAACTAGCTTAGTTGATATAATTTAAATAATTTCATTAATTTTAATCTAATTATAGTAATAATTTAAATCAAATTAAATTAAATATTAGCAAAGCAAGTAAAAGAAACAAATAGCTCCCTTTTACAAAGAGAGTTACTTCTTGCGTTCTCTCTCACTTCTTTGTCCCTTTTCACTTGCTTCTTACTACCAATCAAAGTCTTAATGACAATAAAATTATGGAGTTATCTATTTTTAATAAATAGTAAATTCACCTAAAGGTTAAAAACGAAAGGAAAAAAAAAACAGAAACCAGTCATTTGTTAGGTGGAGTTCTGACTTCTGATTATAAATGCTATGGTGGGGTGAGAATGATTTGTGACATGTTTGATTTTTGATCCTTTATTCTGTAAAGTTGCCTAAAAAAATCATTTATTCAGCCTTTGTTTTCAGAGCTTGATTGCTGAAAGGTGCTACATTCTGATATTTATGTATGAATCTCAAATTATGCCTAGCATTTTATTTTCAGAATAAAAACTTTATGACAACATAACACACTAAAATATCACATATGAATATGAATCCATGGATATGTCTTTGTGTTGGCCTTCTTGTATTTACTGGAAATGGTGACAACTACATTTGTTAGTGACAGTAAAAGAGTACCTGATTTCTTGATACCAAATTTGAGATAGTGGTTCTTTTTTCATGATATGGTTAGTTGCACACCATCCTTTGTTGGTATATGATATTATTGGTTTCTTCTATTGGAAAAATAGAAGGGATAAAAGTTTGTAAGAGCGAAATTGCTCACTTTATTAGTTTTTTTTTTTAAAAAAAATAAGTTAAATTCAATATAAAAATTTAACAGTTTTCTGATCTTTACAATTGAGATAATAGCTCGATTGATGTCACTTGAAAAAATAAAGAAAAATAAATATTTTTCTCAAAAATTAATTTATCTTAAATCAACATCGATCAAGTTACTATAATAAAAAAAAGGAAATTTATTAAATTATACTTTTAAAAAATATTATTGATTGTCGTTAAAGTTTTGATAACTTTTTAACAATAGTCCACAATGAGACGAATCAGTAAAATGACGCACTTGCAACTGTTTTAATATCATATTTCTTACAATTTTTATTGCAAAATCATAAATTATTATTTCATAATCAATGTTCTTTAAGAATGTAATTTCAATCAAATCAAAGAAATATTATGTGATCTATTTTGTTATATAGTAAATAGATGACAAATAAAATTTTAACTATTTCAATTTAGAAAATTTTCTTTCAACAAATGCAAAAATAACATAAAAAATTAATATTATTTTATATGTGGTGCATGCATTAGAAAACCAATTAATCTACACACTATTAAGCAATATAAAAATTTGGTGCCCATGTAAATATAAAGTCTTGGGCAGAAATGCTCAAGACCACCATTGAAAGCACTATCCATATATAGTAGAATTTTCTCTGCATTAAATATCAAAATATCACTCTAAAAATTTTATTTTCTATTATTACGAATATTTAATTTTGAAATCTCAAATTATGTAAAAAAAATATGTGTCATCTCATTTAATTACAGTTGAATTGTCATTTTCTAAATGTATTACGAAAATAACGTTAATATCTTTAACGTTAATTAATACCTTTAACGTTAATATCTTGTTCATCTTATCTTATTTGGATAAAGATCAAAAATTGTGTAGTAGAGGCTGCTTTCAATCAATAATATCTTACCAAACAATGGATTGTTATGAAGAAGACTAGCAGAATTGATGTGTATGCCCACACTTGCACATTCTTGTAGAAGAAAGGGAAATTATAAGATACTTTTTTTGTGATATTTTTGATGTAATTGAGATGTTATTAATGCTTTAAGAAGGCAACTCTCATCTTACATGAACAGAAGCTAATTCTTTAACGTGGCATCCCATGTGGGGCTTATTGCATTGCATTCATGTCACTTTTGTAATCGGATATTTTCTTGCTTTACAAAATAGTATAGATAGATAGATGCAATGTAATCAATGTTTTTTTGGCGTAAAGATGGACACCAAGGCACTTCCACGTGTTTATATAAGATTATAACTTTTATTTGTAATATATGCTTATGCATAAATAGTACTATTTATTAAAGAATATTTCTTTTTCTTTTTTATTGGTGGATGCTACTAGTTAGTATGAGAGCAGAAAATATTAATTATGGATTTTCTGCATATAATTTTTCAATATTACTTCGGTATTCATTAGCTCACAATATGAGCTACATGCACAATAGAGTAGTGAAATAATTCGAGAGACTTATAATTGTTTTCTCAATAAAGACTTATAATTGTGTGGAATTAAGTCTCAATGATTGAATTACTTAATTAATTCGTGTTATCTTCTTCTTGATTAGTATCTCAAATTTCATTTATAAAAGAAAAAATTAAACATAAATCAATTCATTCATTTATTGTTTAAACTTTTTAACCGATTTTCTATATATACACACATTAAAAACTCTGTCACATTAAATATCTATATTTTTTACGTAATTTTTTTATTTTGATTACATTTATAGTCCGAATAACTTTTAATATATTTTAACTTTTTCAAAAATAAAAATAAATATCTTTAATGATTATAAAAAAATTATTTAAATATTATCTTTTAATTAGGACCGGAATCTTTATATGTTGTTGTTGCTGGTTTTCCCAGCTAAGTTTTCTTTGGTTATTACTTATTAGTTTGGTTGGTTACTTGGTTCTTGAGACAATTAGTTTTATTGATCTCATTTGGTTGCGAATATTAATAATGACTTTAATAATGACTAAGGAAAAAAATATTTCTCAAACTTGAAAATGACTAAAATCATATTCTAATCTAATCTCATCTACTAAGGTGTCAAGACATTAACCAAATTTTTTACTCTCTACAAAAGGACTAGATGTGACAACACACATTCAAATCAAACAAAACCATTGGATCGGAGTTACATGTACTTGAAATTTTGGATCTTCTAACTTTTTTTTTATTATAAAAAAAATTAAATTAATTCATATAACTCTTAAATTTTATATTTAAATATCAATTTTTTATCGGTTAAGTTATAAATACGTCTAAAAAATATCTTTTTATACATTAATATAAAAATTATTATTCATTAATTTGTTTATAATATTTTTTTATAACCATGCTATATTTATAAAGTATATACCGTCATTTATATATAAAATTTAATTTTATATAACACCTTATTTGAATTTAATTTATAATAATATTTTTAAATATATTAAAAATTGATGTATCTCAATATATTTAAATTACATAAAAGATTAATATATTTATAATTTAATATAAAAGTAATACTAATAATAACAATAATATTAACAAAAAGTATTATTTATATTTACTTAATGTTATTTATAATATGATATTTATAACTAAATAAATTTTTAAAAAACTTTTGACATTATCAATTTTAAAAAAGTATGAACTATTATTTTAATATTTAAAAGTATAAAATATTTTCATTTTAATATATGACCCGACAAGAACTCAAATTAATCATCTAATCATCAAAATGTCAATCAGTTTAATCTTTGACATTTTCATAAATTATTTTGAGAATAAATTGTATATTTTAAAGGATTTTATAATAATAAATTACATCTTTTAAAGATTATTTTAATAATTTAATAATAAATTTAAATTTTTAAGTGAATTAAATATTAAAAAGACACTCTACAATTTTAAATACTAAAATAGTATATTTTAGAAATATCTCTTGCAACATGTGTAGTAAATCACTTGAGTGTTGCAGAAGAATAAAAAGAGAATAGAGAGAGTATCACTTCTCCAACACTTATTTCTCCTTTATAACATGTTCCTTTCCTCAAATTCCTAGAGGAACATGACAACAACCACTCAGTTGCATGGCAAAATTCTTTGTTCTTGTCTCATTAATTAATAATCATTGGGAATTTTTATTTAGTACTAACTAGTTTCCTCTTTTGGTCGATCACTTGTTGTCGACTATTCTCCCCTTGGTTATTTTCGCTGCTCATATAAGCAATTAAAATTACGTGTACTCTAAAATTTAAAATTCTAAAAAGATACATAATTGAAGTATATATTCCTGATTATAATTTGGTTGTTTATAATTTATCCTTTTAAAAATAGATACTAAATACTATATAAGTGAGAGCAGTGGTGGAGACATGAATTATTGTCCAATATTTAATTAAAGTTATAGAGTCATTTTGATTATTTAAATAAGTGAGGTGTTGTCTTTATAGTATAGAATTACAAACACATCACCTAACTCATTTTTTATCAGCAATTTTATTGTTTAAATTGACTAGACGCATTTGAGAAGTAAACTAAATAATGAAGTGTATATTCAAAGACAAAAATGACTAACAAAAGATACATTTATAACTATTTTTTATGTCAAAATTGTTTAGTAATTGATTAATCATAGAGTAATATAATAATTGACATATATAAATCTAATGCACATATAAAATTTGGAGGGATCATGATATATGTAGGTCCTCCTTCATGAGTGAAATGACTCATATACCCAATATTTTTTATACAATGATGAAATTTTCAATTCACATGTGTGTTTGCTCTTAGTCCAATGTGATGATACAACAATCTTCTCATGACTCAAATGTGGCATTAGAGATGCTAGTTTCACATGACCAAATTTTTATATGGATAGTATTTCTAACAATGGTGGTTAGGTGGTGTGTCTCATTGATGTGGTGTCAATGATGGTACAAGTATATTGAAAAAGTGTTAGTATATTAAGTGTGACTAATTGACTCACACTAACTTAAAAAAATAATTGTTTAAGTGAGATTTGATCCATATATTTAATATCTTAAAAATTTTAATAAAAATAAATGAAATATTTAATATATATACTCATATGGTTACTATGGTTACTCTAACCTAATTTAATGATGTTTAAGGCATGACACAACACTAGTCAAAATTGGATTCCAACAAATTAACCATAAATCCAAATTAATTTACTTTTAGCACAACCATAATTCAAAATCTTGATAGAGTAAGAACCATAATTCAAAATCTTGATAGAGTAACAATATAATTAATTTTGATTTGATGATCACCGCTTTCAAGTATTCCACAAATGAACTTCAACTTTTTTTACTTACAGACAAATGACTTCAACTTACAATCTATAAAAACATGTGAAAATAATATTTTTTTCACTCAACTTGGACCATCTACAATATTTTATCCCAAAAAAAAAAAGTAGAACACTCACATTTGAATGTTTAAATAGCCTTGCTTAAATATATCATTGATTTAATAATTTTTTAATATTAGTACTAAATAAGTATTCAATTCCTCCAACTTAGCACCACATGCAAAAATTATTAAATAAGTTTCAGAAAATTTTTATATCATTGTATTTGAACAACGTTTATTTATTTTAATACAATTTAAGAAATGAGTCACACACAAAATTAAAGATGGAGATTTTTTTTTTAGTCACTCTTTTCTATAACACCATAAATTGTCTCTCCATAATAGAGTGTATGTTTAACTTAATACTAAATAGGTGAATCGTCCTTTTTTTTTTATCCACAATCTGGTTATTCATTGATATAAAATTATTGAATTAGCCACATCAAATTTTTGATTTTTGGTTACTCACTTGATAATAAACATATATTCTTGCCTCAAAAAATAAAATAAAATAAACATATATTTTACATTCTCTTCAAATTGGAATCTCATTTTTTTAAAACAAACACACACTCGCACACTTTTCGCACACTTTTGATTAAGTTAAACACAATCGCAAAAATACGAACCATTGATGAGTTTGTCATGAAGTTGGATATTATTGTTCCCTATATATACTAACAAAATTTATTTTTTATTCATTTGATATTATTACCAAAATAGTTAGCTATTTCTTTTTTAGCTATAATGGATTAAATTCTTCAAATATAATTGAAGAAAAATAGAATATACTCTCCCATTAGTGCATGATGTAGAAAAGTGGTCCTTTTTTATTGACACACAATTTCACTTCCAAATGTCTAAAACAAATCAATGCATACAATGGAAACATTCGAATTTGCAACTAGCCCCACACCTTAACGATAAAAAAGGAAATGCTAAAGCTTTTAATTTGTGTTGTGCTTCTCACTTGTTAGTTTCTTGACACGTGACATATTTTTTGTGCTATAAAATCCCCTTCTTTCCTCACATTCATATAGCATGCATTAATTCTCACCTTATCCTTCAATCACAAGCTCTTATATTATTTTTCTTAACATTAGTTCTTTTTTTTCTAATGGAGAGAAACCAGTCACGTAGGCAACTTGCTTCAATGAAGCAATCCCTCTTTGATCAGGTTCTTCACTCATCCTCCTAATTAGCATTTTTATATTCATATCATATATTAGACTTTATATCTCTAAGAAAATTAAGCTTTGAGATTCTATCTAAAAGAGGATTATTATTTTTCCTTTATAAACTCTATTTAGTATAGCCAATGTGCAACTTGTATTATTCTCTTCACATTAAATGAACATTATATGTACTCAAAATAGATACATTAGAGTCTAAAGTCAGTCCAAATGTAAAATCATTCATCCAATCGTTTTAGAATTTTATAAGAAAAAAAAAATAACTTATTTTAAATTTTACTCTTATTAAGAAAAGTTAATAGTGTAATTAATGAATTTATTTTGTACAGAAAAATTACTAAAATATCATTTGTGGATTCATGTATTCAATCATAAGTTTTTATATTCTAAGACAAATTAATAGTACTAATTAGAGTTATGTTTGAAAAATAATAATAAATGTGTTTAGTTAATTGAAAAGAGTTTATAATTAGAGATAGTTTTTTTTT
>JBBPBS010001102.1:2833674-2857244 GCA_037974835.1 Cicer judaicum
TTTTTTTTTTTTTTTTTGTCAATGAATTCTTATAATTATATTTAGTTCAATGATGATGATGTTTTATTCAGGGATTATTGGATGAACAATTTATCCAATTAGAAGAACTACAAGATGATACTAATCCTAACTTTGTTGAGGAAATTGTCACTCTTTACTACCGTGATTCTTCACGCCTTATCTCAAGCATAGAGCTAGCTCTGTAAGTTCATTAATTTCAACATTCTTTGTATTTTCATTAATTTTTAAATAAAAAAATACCATATGATAAAACTTGATTAAATTTTGTGCTTATATATAGTAAGGAGAGGAACTACCTGGATTTCAACAAGCTTGACACACTTATGCACCAGTTCACAGGAAGTAGTTCAAGGTACAAATATAAATTTATTATTGTAATTATAATACCAATTATCATCATCACTGTTATTATTAATTTATATTATTATTATTTATTGATATTTTTGTAATTATAATAATAAGCTAAGTGAATTTTAAAAATAAAGTAAGCTGAGTGGATTGCAGTAAATTTTTTTATACATATTTCACTATCAAATTTAGATTAAATATATCTATTTTTTTATTTTTTTTATTATATTTAATTTTGAAGAAAATATTACTTTTAAAAGTTTTTTAGAAGAAGATTATGTAAAAACTTAGAAATAAGATACATACTTGTTGGCTTTATGACAACAAAGAATCCTAAATATCTAATTATTTTATAATTGGTTGCAGCATAGGAGCCAAAAAGGTGAAAGCAGAGTGCAATATGTTTAGGGAATATTGCAGGACAGGAAATAATGAAGGGTAATCTATCTATCCTTCACACAATTAATTTACATAATTGTGAGTTAAATTTAAATCCGAAATAACACATTCAATCTACCAATATCAATATTTGTCGTAAGACTTAAAGGCGTATTTTGATTTAGCTTTAGATGCTTCAAATTAATTTATATATTTTGTTAAACAAATTAAGTTTATGTTTAGTAAAATGCCAAAATTATTAGATTAAATATCATATTTCAAGTTCAAATTCAAAATTTCACAATTGTGTAATTTTTTTTACAATTTCATCTAAAAAATGATTTCAAATGTGTATAATTGATTTTGATATATTTAAATTCTTTCGAGTAAAATTGATTTTTTCTCTAAAATTAAAATTTTAAGTTGAAATTATAATTTATAGTTTTTTTTACTACAAACGTAGTTTTTATTCTTAAATTTATTGTTTAGCATACATGCAAGTAAAAAATATTTTACACTTAATTCACTTTCATTTAAAAATATTTTTCACAATAAAATCAAACATATACTCGGATTCGATCCAAAATTTTCTTTACTTTGATCAATTGCAATAAGTAAATATTAATAACTTTTTTTTTTAAATGAAGCGAACATCTATAACTAATTTATTGTATTATATATTCATAACAAAATTGAATATTTTAGTCATATATTGGGTTGTTTTGCCTTTGCACCGAACCTAGACACTAAATGATGTTACTATTCTTGTATGAATATGCAGATGCATGAAGTGCTTCCAACAATTGAAGATAGAATATGTTTCACTTAGAAAGAAACTTGAAGCTTATTTTCAGGTAACTATAGAAAAATAAAATTCAATGTATTGTAAATTTGTTGTATCTTGAAATCCAATTAAATTAAGCTTCTTTTCTCTTTTTATGCAGTTGGCTAGACAAATTGGACCCTCATAGGTGACGTGTCGCTCCAAATGAAATTACCTATACATTAAATATGCATATGATAAGGGCAAATGTAAATGGTGAATTTTGTAACATTATATGAAAGATAAATAATATATATTCACCACAAAGAAGAACAAGATATTTTGTTGCCAAATTATCAGTTTTGTTTTCAAATGTTGTAGGAACTTTTCGTTTTAACATTATGTCAATTTATAGTTTGAATCTTTAACCATATGTGTCTAGGATTCAAATCTTTGTGATGGAAATAAAGTTGTATCTGTTACTGGGTCCAACATATTAAAAAAGTCTTTATTTAATTTATTTTATTAAAGTCAGAGTTCATATTATAAGTAAAATGTAAATAAATATGTAACCAAGCTTTTGTTAAATCAAGAAGATAACCACATCATTGATATTGAGCCATTGACACTCTCAAGCACTATCAGATGAATCTAATTGCAACACACTTTGAAAAGTTTTCATGTATTTTTTAAAAAAGTAGAAGATATAAATAATATTAAAACTGCTTCAAATAACATGAAAAATTATTTTTAATAGTTTCTCAACAACAACAAAAATTATAATTGATTTCTTTTTAAAACAAATGTGTTTTCAATATAACAGAAAAATATAAAATAACTTCTACTTTTTAAAAAAATATTATGTAAATAATAATATCTAAATTAAATCTCTAATTTTGTTTTTTAATTAATTATTAGCTAAAGAACACTAAATTATTAAATATTAAAACTATTTTTTATAGTTTATAATTAACAAGTTGTAAAATAGGTTAACATAAGTTTTAAGTTTTAACACTTGATTATGTCAAAAATAAATTCATAGTATATTTTTCGAACTGACATGATTCACACTCTAAGGTAAACACTTTTGATAGACTAGGAAACATAATTTGCAACTTTTGAAGGCTAGGATGACACAAACGTTAATGGATAATATGTGGAGATTCGATGACGAAACATGCAATAGACATTGTAGGTGTTGAAAGGTAATAAAGGTCTTGAGACTGATGCTCTACTCCAATCATCGTCCCAATACTCTAATCCTGCACAAGAACATAACCATTAGCAAATTTAACATAGTAGGATAGAGTACAAGTGAGTTTACTTATGGATATTAAGTTAAATGGACAACTAGAGACATAAAGCACTTAGTCTAAAGAGAGTGTGGGTAGGGAATTTACTCGACCAATACCATGACATTTGGTTTGTGACTCATCATCCAAAGTGATATTAGGTAGTGTGTCCATATAAGTTAAACATGAGAAAAACAATTTATTATCAGATAGATCCAAGTGAAGAAGATTGTGTAACAAAGTCAATATAATTACTAATTTGAGCAACAGAGACAACTAGTGTGGTAGTTTATATTTTTGCCTTTAGCTTGATGCACTCATTATGAAGCGTGACTTGATCACTTGTGTCAGGCCTCAATTTGAGCAACATTGACGACTATGTGTTGCAGTTGATTAGCTTTGGTGCGACATTGTGCTTCAACATGGCCAAAATTAACGATTGCAATAGTTGCATTGACTTCAACCACGATTATGTTTACCTCCCCCTCATCTACCACCTAGTTTATTAGAATTAGAAACGAGTACATTAGATTCAACTAACACATTGAGAGATGCAAGGGCTATAGCTTGAGCTGAAGGGGCTGAAAGACACATTAATTGTTCACAAAGAGTTTCATATGAGGGAACCATAGCACTAGATAAATTTTGGTTGCGAACTAAATCAAGATCTGCTGTAAGACTATCAAGGGTAATAACCATAAAGAAATTTCCACGTTGTTCATCATGTATTTCCACATTACCATTATAGGGCATAAATGCATCAAAGTCAGCAATCAAACTATCAAACTTACCTATGTATCTTTGCATATTCATTTCTTGTTTCTTCATGGAAATAAGATTATAGACTATAGTGTATAAATGATTAACATCATTAGAGTGTGTCTTCTTCGCCTTTGTCCAAACATCATAATTAAACTAGCAAAACTGAGATTAAAGTTTGACATCGATTGAAAATTAAAGAACGTTGCATATAGAGGCATCAATCTGTTTCCAATTGTCTTGTTCCTTAGCAACAACATTCTTGGACTATTTGAGCAAATGGTCTTTACGACCTTGTCCTTGAAACTAAAGTTCAACGACAGTTTCTCATCCTACGTAATTAGTAGCACCTACCAATTTTTCGCACAGGATCAAAGGAAGTGTAGGAAACTGAAAACATAAGAGGAGGCAGTAGTAGATTTGGTGTCAGACATGACGATCAACATTGGGCAAAAGAGAAGAAAATATGTTGAAAAATCACTAGAAGTTGAAAAGGACTTTGAAATGTGTCGTAAGACCCTGAGCGACGACTGGTGTTGAAAAATTGGTGGCCAGATGTTTCACGCACATGTTTGGTGGAGGTGCGTGGGTCTCATGTGCGGATAAGGAGGCGACGCATGCGTCAGAGTTTGGTGACACACAAAAAATCATCGTGCTTGCTGAAGGATTGTGCAACAGTCTATGGTAGTGGGTTGTACTAAAACAATATACAAATAACTAGAATGGAAAAGCACAACTGAAACACATAATTTTGAAGAAGAAAAAAAATTAAAAGAGTTATGACACATTTGAAAGAGACAAAAGAGCCCTATGATGAACCACTAATGATACCATAAAAATATATTTTCTGTATTTTTTGTGTCTCAAACAAAGTCATATATCAAAAGTTACAATAGTTACATTTAAATATTAAAAACTTGAATTTGATTAAAAAATTTATCAATCAACCTAAGAAATTATACAATCAAACAATAAAAAATCTTACTTTGAATTCTAACAATATACAATTAAATTTGTTATTATATTATACATATCAATTATATAACTATCTTCTTAGACATAATAACAAAGATTTTCTCTATAATGTAATAAATTTGTTAATTATATACATATTAATGTTCTAAAATTGTCCTTGATTAATACTGTAGTTAATCAACGACACTCGAAGAAAATCAATTAACAAGGAGTATTTTTTTAAAAAAGTGATAGTTTATTTTAATCGTGTTATGTAAATTTATTTAATTACATAACTATTTATAAAATTTTGTGAATGAATGTATGAAAGTAACTTATCACATGTTTATAATTATTTAGAAGTAATTCGTTAAAAAATATTTAATATATTTGAAAATTTATTTAAATGAATTTATTTTGACTTATTTATTAACATAAACAATGGTTAAAAAAATTAAAAGAATTTATGAAAATAGTTTATGACATGTTAATAAACTGTTTTGTTTTACTTATTTTTACAAATTCTTAATTTTATTATTATTTTTTAAATAATCATAAAACTTTCTATGATGGTTTATTTATAAATTACATTTTTAAAAGTGGTAAATTGCAGTAGTGTTTATGGAGAAATATTTATTTGTAGTTGCACATTGAGTTAAAAACTCTTTCTTACTTGGAGGGACACATTATCTCATCACTATAAAACAATTTCATAAAAAAATAACATATATTGTTTGGTACAATAATTTTACATTAATATTTAATAAAAAATTCTTTATTTGTTTATTACTCCATATTTATTTAGTTTGTCCGAAATTACTGACATAACAAAAAATATTTTTTTATTAAATAATGTTGTGAAACTATTTTAGAGTTTCTGAATATATCTACTGAACTTAATTTCTATGAATTTTTTTAACTTTACTTTATATATATAAATGATACTTATTTTTGGAGGTAAATTTTGATCCAGTAGGCACCTAATTAAAAATGTTTGATATGATTTGAAGTGATTGGAGGGTAAGTTTGATTTAGAGAAAAGATTATAGATATTAGTATTTGTTTTGTGATAATTACAGTAGAAGCTTATTCTCAAATCGAAACCCTTTGAGCGAGGAACGAAAGAAAGCGTGAGTTGAATGAACAGCAAGCACAAATTCTCACTCACTGCGTTCTGTTCTGTTCTTTCTTTCCCATTCACATTCTGATTCCGCTACTTCTATTTCTTCGATTTCGATCTATTTTCACTTCTTCCTATCCATAGATTCGCCTTTTCGAGAATCAGCTTCTACACCTCAATTGTTCAACAACGGTAACCTTGTTTCGTTTCGATCATAAATTCTAGGGTTTTATTTCTTTTCAACCTCAACATTAAGAACCCTAGTGTTACTCATTTTTTCAATTATTATTGATTTTTTTTTTTAATTTGAATCATTGTTATTAGGAATGGCCTCTTATAGGCCTTTCCCTCCTCCATCGTCGACTCAAAACCCTATCGCACCACCGCCACAACCACCGCCTCAACAAAGAGGGAATAATTGGGGTGGTTACGGTTACGGTGGTGGTGGTGTTCCTGTTGGTGATTCATCTACTACTTCGTTTCCGCAAATACCTCCAAATTCAAATTTTCAACATCATCATGCTCCTCCTCCTCCTCCACCACCTTCGAATTACTATCCATACCCTCCACCACCACCTCCTCCTCCGCCGGAAAATTCATATCAGCCTCCACCACCACCACCACCTCCACCTGCTGCTACTATGTATTATCCTCCTAATAATCAATACAACCATCAACAACCGCCTCCGCCACCCCCTCCTTTGTCGCCGGGTTCTTCCATGCCACCTCCACCACCTCCTCCAACCTCGCCGCCACCTCCTCCTCCTCATGAAGAGAGGGCAATCAATAAAGGGTCTTCTGGTAGGCGAGATGGAGTATCCCATAAACAGCAGCACAAGGATCATCATCCTCCAAGGAAGGTTGAGACGGACGAAGAGAGGAGGTCGAGGAAGAAGAAGGAGTTTGAGAAGTTAAGGCAAGAAGAAAAGCATAGGCAGCAGCAGAAGCAGCTGAAGGAATCACAGAATACTGTTCTGCAAAAGACTCAGATGGTGTCATCTGGAGGGACTGGAAAAGTCCATGGTTCCATTGCCGGGTCTCGAATGGGAGAGAGAAGAAATGCTCCCTTATTGAGCAGTGAAAGGGTTGAAAATAGGTTGAAAAAGCCCACCACTTTTTTGTGTAAGCTCAGGTGAGTATGTTCATGATAGGTAACCCTTAGTTGGTTAGTTAACTGGATTAATTTTTTTGTTTCCCTAGCGTTTTTTGTGAGAACATTGCACTTGGTTATATTGCTTTTGGTGCTTGCACTTTACATCTCTTTGGCACTATTTTTCCTCCAAATAAATTTACATTTTAGTGTTGCTTGCTTGTAATAGTAATGATTCACAAGGCAGGAAAGTGATGTATTTTTATTAATTGATGATATATGATTTCATCTAATGTTTTTTTTGGTGTTTACTTACAGTACTGACAAATTTGTATGTGTATTCTCATTCAAGATTTCGAAATGAACTTCCGGATCCAACTGCACAACCTAAGCTTATGGCATTCAAGAAAGATAAAGATCAGTATGTTATCTCATTCGTTCTTATGTTCACCATTAGTTTGTAGCTACCAAAACCTATCTATAAAAATTGATGGGGTAGTGTTGATTTTGGATGTAATGATATTTTCTACCCCCCTAGTAACTAGAGTTTTCTCTTCGTTGTTGTGGTAACTGGTTAGCGATAAGTGTTCAGGAGGGTGGGGGAGTTAAAGAGGATAACTTATACTTGAACAAGAAATCTGACCAAATTGATTCTTGATGTAGCATTTTTAGCGAGCTAGGATGTACAATTCTGGTATTTGATGACATTGCCCTTAGGAAAAGTAATTTGTGACTATCTGATTCTTTGAAATATCACACGGGTTAGTCTTTTCATATTGACCCATCATGCAAGATTCAATGGTTGACATTTCTCACCTATCATATCAGAGATAAGAGATTCCTATTACTTGATGCATTTATTCCTTAAGTGATCTGTTTTGGGGTTGGAGGACGGGGCATGTGTACATGCACTCTTTAACCAGTTGGTTAACAGAGACAAGGGGAAACTAATAGGAGGTAAAAGAGATTGTATTTCAAATGGACATCTCTATATGATGTCAAGAATTCGTGTGTATGGAATTGATATTTGTGAATTTTGAAGCTTTACAGATACATGTAATGCACCGATTGCCGTTTTTTATTGGAAATTTTTATTCTTATGATGCTTTCAAAATTAAGTTTCTTGACTTGTATTTGTATGTGCTTTTTATGACAACTTTATGATTGTTGTCCAGATATGCAAAATATACAATCACATCTCTGGAGAAAATGTACAAACCCAAGCTTTTTGTGGAGCCAGATCTAGGGATACCTCTGGACTTGCTTGATCTCAGTGTTTACAAGTATTATCCTTAGTTCCTTTAATAAATTTGAATACATCAATAAATAATGCTGAATTAGAAGGTCTGATGAACCCTTTTGTACAGTCCTCCCAGTGTCCGACCACCTCTTGCTCCAGAAGATGAAGATTTATTGCGAGATGATGAAGCTGTTACTCCTATGAAAAAAGATGGTATTAAAAGAAAAGAGAGGCCCACTGATAAAGGTGTAGCTTGGCTTGTTAAAACACAATATATATCTCCTTTAAGCATGGAATCGACCAAACAGGTATTAGGCATATATGTTGATATAGGGATGCTTTGCTATCTCTACAAGCAACAACTTATGAACATATTATTGTAGTCCTTAACTGAAAAACAAGCTAAGGAGCTGAGAGAGAGGAAGGGAGGCCGCAATCTCTTGGAAAATCTTAACAATAGGTATGTATATGCTAGCTAGACTATCCCAAATCAATTTTAGACAGGTAAATTACTTTGCAGAAGTCATTAACATCGTCTAACTATTATTCTATTCTATCCTTTAGGGAAAGACAGATCAGGGAAATTGAAGCATCATTTGAAGCAGCTAAGTCACAAGCTGTTCATGCAACTAAAAAAGATTTGTATCCTGTTGAGTTTATGCCATTCTTGCCTGATTTTGATAGGTATGACTCCATATATACCTTTCATAAGTCAAATTATTACTTAACCTGGTGTGTTCTATTAATCAGCCTTGTGTTAGTAGTATCGGAATCCTTATCTTTTGATACTATAAGATGCAAACTGTTTCACAACATTCATATATATATATATATATGTTCACATTAATTAAGTTGTTTTTTATTGTCCTGCTTGACAGGTATGATGATCAGTTTGTTGTAGCTGCATTTGATAATGCTCCAACAATTGATTCAGAAATGTTCAGTAAGTTGGGCAAATCTGTTCGTGATATCTCAGAATCCAGGGTAAGCTATGTTCCTTGAAGTTACTGTCCAGGATATGTTGAGCAAGATATGAAAGTAATACATTAGACAGTATTAAAAGGAATTGCATTGTCACCATAATCACTTGCAACTATATATTCATTACATCATTTACATGTCTTATTAACTTGCTCTTGTAGTTTGACTTAATATGTGATGGAGCTTACGTCTGAAATATTCTCTCTACTTTTATTTGTTTGGTAGAACACTACTGATTGGCCCAATGATGTTACTAATGGATTTTTAAAATATAAAATCACATTTAATACTTCCCATGACTGGAATATAATTTGTTTACGTTAATTTCTTACTTGATTGGTGCTCTTCTGGTTCTGTGTGTAGTAGAACCTTTTGAAATATAATAAATGTTTGTTTGGTTACATTCTTCATCAAGCTGGCTCCTGAATGTTGTTATGCTGACTCCTATTCTTTTGTGACCTGCAGGCAGTTATGAAAAGTTATGTTGCAACAAGCTCAGATCCTGCTAATCCTGAGAAATTTTTGGCATACATGGCCCCAGCACCAGGAGAGGTATGCATTAAATGTAAATGTAGATTTCAAATCTGAAACACTAATTATTATTGAAAAAAAATCTGTGACTAACATTTGGATTTATTTAAACTTTGTTATGGCAGTTGTCAAAGGATATATATGATGAAAATGAAGAAGTCACTTATTCTTGGGTTCGCGAGTATCATTGGGATGTATGTCATAATATTTTCAAAATTCCGTCCCCAAATCATTAACCATTTTACTGCTAAAGAAAGTCCTGATTTAACACTTTTCTGACATTTTCTTTTCCCACCTTAACAGGTTCGAGGTGACGATGCACACGACCCCACAACATTTGTAGTTTCGTTTGATGAGTCAGAAGCTCGATATTTGGTATGTCCTGGAGCCTATATCTATTTTTTTTTCTCAGCTTTCGTACTGGCATGTAGTTTTTTAGTATTCAGCATCAATGTGTTAATTTTATAGTAATTTGATGTGCAGCCTCTTCCAACTAAACTTGTTCTAAGAAAAAAGAGGGCGAAAGAGGGAAGATCTGGTGATGAGGTTGAGCAATTTCCAATTCCTGCTAGAGTGACTGTGAGGAGAAGGTCAAGTGTTGCTGCAATTGAGCGGAAGGATTCTGAGGTATGGCAACCACTTTATCTTATAAGCTTTCCATGTTATTTGTATTCACAAAATAATTCCCTATATATGGTGTTGATTTCAAGGTTTATACAAGTTTAAAGGGCAATTCGTCAAAGAGCCTTGAAATGGATGACGATCTTGACCACGAACATAGAGTTGCAGGGCACCATGATAATTTTCAATCTAGTGGAGGAGAAGATGATATGTCCGAATAATTCTTTGGTGCATATGCTGTTACCTTGAGTAATTTTATTCAATGAAGTTGGTGGTTGGATTTTGGCCGTGGATAGCTGAATTTGTATGTGTTTCAATGAAGGTTAAATAATGACAAATCTCAATTTTTTATGCCCCATTTTAACCTTATGCATACACTTTCAGATTGTAGGCAGCTGTTAAATTAACATAGATTTTGTTTTCAATACTTATATAAATCATAATAGAAAGTGTCAAGAAATATTGAAATTTTAAAGCAGGTCGAACCAAATGGTATCCTGTCTTTACTCCGAATGCTTTTAGTACACATTTTTACTCTCCAATGACTCAACGACAATCTTCCAAAGTATGTTTTTGGTAAACATGCTTTCGATCAATGGAGGTCTGGTGGGTCCATCAAAATGTGCCTGTCGATGGGTGCCCTCTAAACTGGAGAGGAAGAATAAGTTTGGCACTTGGGTGGTGGATAGAGGCAGTTTTGAACGAGGGTATGAAAACCGTTGTGGGAGAGGGAGATGGCTATTGTAAATGTTTTTAATCATGTCAATACCATCACAATGTTTAATTCGAGGAATTTCGAAGTCTTAAAAAAATTATGATTCTTGGGTGTGCAAAAATTTGGAACAAACAAATAAGTGGGTAGATTTTGGCGACACTGCTTACATAACTATGTCTATACATAGTTGTCTATTGATCCAAGTTAGCTAGAGCTGTCAAAGAAGTCTTAAATTCTAGTCTATTTTTAAAAATAAAAAAAAAATTATTAAATTTTTAATATTAGACTTCTATTAGAATAATTTTTTTAAAAAAATTTAATCTATTATTTTTTGTGGGCTTAAAGGATGGAGTTTAGGGAGTGTATAGGTCTATAATATTTTGTTAATTTTGATTTTTTCTTTTTAAATAAAATTTTGAATTTTGTTTTTAAACTAAAAAACATTTTTTCTCAAGAAAAATTTTAAACCCTTTTTTTAAAAACAATTTGAGAAAAATAACAAGAAAATTTTCTCAAAAAAATTATAAACTACTTTTTATCAAAAAAAAAATTTAAAAACTTTATCAAAAAATTATTTTTTTTAAAAAAATTGTTAAAATTATTTAAAGAAATACAAAGTTGATAATTTCTGGAATTATATTTTATTTAAAGAAATTTGTTTCTATACGTCAAAATTATTTTTTTCTGGAATTATATTTTATCTAAAATAATTATTATCATGTATAAAGTTGATAATTTCAAATTGATGAAAATTAATGAATCTGTTCCTGTATATGTTATTAATGTAAAAACTTTTTACCCACATTTAATTATCTTATTTTGACAAAGTATAATTTTTTTTTCTTCTTAAAAGCAAATGATAATTATTACAATAACTAATTTATATAAAAATTTAAATTTAAAATAAAATATTTAATTTAATAATATTGATATTTATGAATTGAGTTATATGTTATAACTAACAATACAATTTATGTAAAAAGTGGCATTAGTCTTTTTTAGAGGATATTGGAAATTAATAAATTTATGTAAATAATATTACAAATTTTATGATATAGTCAGCCAAACTAATATTTATATAAATATCATAAGTACAAAAGCTCTAAATTAAAAATAAAATAAATAAATAAACCGCAAAATATAGCATGAAAAATGAATACAATTTTTAATCAAACAAGGTTTTGATGAGTCGAGTAATGCACACAATATACTAGCACCGAAAGACACTTATGGTTTGGTTTGTGTTGCGAACGATGTTTATTTAAAGAAATACAACTTATATATTTGAAATTATATTAATATTAATATATGTATTACAATATATTTATATAGTAATTTAAAAATTAGTGTTTAGGAACTTCATAGCTACGTAGTTGAAGAACAAAAAAAATTAGTATTTTTTGTCATAGAATATTCATCTTTGACATATATATTAAACTTTAAATTTTAATATAGTCTACTAAAAAAATTTCAATATATTCTTAGTAAAAAAATCAATATATTATTTTTTATAAAAAATAATAAATGCCTTCGTTTAAATTTGTGAGACCAGTCGATTGTTAATCATGAATTGCTTATATCTATTTCTTTCTCTATGTCATATTGTGCAAAACTCTAAATAGAAAGGATAGCAACTTGCAGTCATATAAACTAATGTTGATTTAAAGATGTAACTATACCGAAAAACCTGGTTGATTTTACTTCTTTTTAATTTTTATAGTTATGCTACAATGGAATATTCATAAGTTTATTTTTAACTCTATGATTCAAATATATAGAGCTGTAATTGATCAGACCAATCTATTTAATTCATTATTTTAATTAGAATGAGGTGAAATTTCAGACCTTATTAATTAAGTTGGTCTATTCCGTTTAACTCATTAAAAAAAGAAACAATAACATATTAGTTTAGTCGGTTATGTTGATTTGTTAGATTTTTTTACTAATTTAATTATCGGTAAACTTTAATAAACTTAGAGTTTTATTGTTTGTGTAATGATTGTTGAATTAAGTTAAATTTTTGTAGATTAATTTTGAACTGTTATTTTTACGGATCAATTAACATAAAATCAATAAATTGGATTTTTTTTATTGGTGACTCCACCTGCACCTATCAACTTTTAAAAAGTCGTCGGAACAAGAGTTTCAATCCACCTATCTTAGTTTATCTGTGAAAATCCCACTTTAGACAGGTTGATGGTGTGACAGTTACACACCCTAGTTTTAATACTTCAACAATGCCAGAGAATAATAGTAGTATAACAATACACAAAAAGTAGAAAACAAGAGACAAAAAATGTACATTTTTAGCATGTAGCATCCGTGATTCACATGAGCTCTTTTGTCCTCAAAGTGTATGATTAAATCCATCGGGCCTCTTTGCTACAAATCTTAACAACCAACAACATGTATTTACATGTCAAAAATTTCCAATGAGAGACTATTTGCTTGCTTAGATCTTGAGACATTTTCATATGTTCAGTCTAAAATTCATCACAGGAAGCTTCTTCCAATAGGTCAAGGAACCCTTTCTTCGAATTCTTACTAACTGTAGGAAACATTGGCTGAAACCCACAAGTGGATGCTTCTTCAAACTTAGTCCATAATTCCTTCTTCAAAGTATTCTCACCAGGGCGTTTCCCTGTTTGTAATGTGCTTTCCGTCTTCAGCCACATGGGAGTGTTCTCGATACGTGATAAATTGCCAACAAAATCACCTGCAAGGAAGAAACACAACAGCTATTATCATTCACAAAATTCAAGTTAACCCAACAAGCTATAATAAGGCATATATAACAGGTTAAGCACTACCTTGTTTACAAGATTTTATGGCTTGATTATGACCTTCCAAAACATCTTTCAAATTTAATTTACTATCTTGTAACTTAAGATTGGATTCATCAACATGCATACACGAATCATTATCATCCTTCTCCAATTCCAATGATTTCTCATCAGGTGTCCCTAGCAAAACACAAGTTTTTGGAGGTGAGGTAAGCCAAACAGGTGATGCTTCAACATTTTTCTTCCCAACTCTCGACTTAGGAACCCACTTAATCCCCATAAGTTCTGGATACTTCAACGCCAAACCCTGCGAAGCATCATCCCTATCAGAAGATTCAGAATCTTCTGAGTCACGGTAATGAACACCAACTGGAAATGGGGTGGACTTCCGAACCTTGTCATTACCCACACGACCTATTTCAGATATAGGTTCAAGCAAAACACAAGACTTTAAAGGTGACATTTTCAAGCCAGGAGTCATCATAACAAGCATGGAGGTGTCTCTTTTTGGCGAAGAAATCAACTCAAACTCTTCATTATTCGGCACTTCTTCACTCACAAGAGAGAGTGCAGGCTTTAACGGAGTTGGTTTCATTGCAAAACTATAAAGCATTGAACTATTATTTGATGAAGCTAATTCATCGAAATCTGATTTGAGTTGTGGTTGGTTTGGTTTGGATGATAAAAATGATTTTGATAATGGAAGTGGTGTTAGCATAAACATTTGTCTACCTCTATCAACAGTACAATTAGCACGCCATGAAACAAGTGGTGAAGGAGACACTAATTTAGTCTCTTGAGGACTTTCACAATCACTCACATTTCTTTCATCACAAGAAACTTCTTCACTTTTACTTTCACACTTCATTGAAGTTGATGAAAATGCGATTTTCAATTTTGGTACCCATGGCTGCGTTTATTAACACATATTAAAAAATACTCAATTTGGGAAAAAAAAATATATATTGAATATTTACAATAAAATAAAATAAAAAACAGTGCAGAAAGGGATTTAGGGTTTCTACCTTTAAACGTGACAGTGTTTCAGACAACAAACTGGAGAAAGATTCGATTTCTCTTCTTCCTTCTTTGCTTAATTTTGTCTTCACTTCAAGCGATTTCACGACAAGCTCATCAATCTAAAATTCAAATTCGAAATTGTGATTTTTCTCATTTTTCATTAAAAACCCTAAGATTAATTAAACTATGGAATTTTCACTAAAATGAAGATAATAGAGTAAGTGAATAATAACATTGCATTCCTCTATTCAAAATTAAAATTGAAAAAATCGAAAAACAGATACTTGAACTGGAAAAAAAAAGTGTTGAAATTCAAAAGAGGAGATACCTGATTGAGAATAGAAGAAAGATCGGAGTGAAGATGATTGAGGGAGGAATCATCATTGTCGCAATTCATTGTCTTCTTCTGCATCATCATTGATGCATTCATCAAACTTCGTTTCACTTGATATTTGAATTTTTAGGCGAAGGCGGGTTCTTAAACGCAACACGACCACGTCGTTTGCTATTAACATCATTCTTTTGCTTTATACACCTCCCCCTTTTTTTTTTTTTTCTTTTTCAATATGACAATAATTTTGATACCCTGAGTCTGACTTGTGTCAATTTTTACAATGTGTACTCATATTTTTACGTTAGATGTAATTAAAGTCATCATTTAAAGATTTGATTATTATAATTGGCAAACAATGTAATTATTAATACATGTGAGTTAGACTATTTCAATATAACTCCTTTTTACTCATTTCATTTAATGCTTTAAGTAAAAAATCTACATCCATTTGATGTTTTGAAACCATTCTCTTTATTTGTATTTTTCTCTTATATATGCTATTAGTGACAAAATAATTTGTATATGAAGATGGAAGATATTTATAAATAAAAACTGCCATAAATACGAACAAATTGTTTAACAAATACCTTTTAAATATTCATAAATATTCAAAGATAATTACAAAATAAGAATAATCATTCGAAATTCAAATATAGACCGACTATTGTATTTTATCCAACAAAGCGAATAACATAACAAAATTAAGGACAACCATTCTCTTCGGTCTTCTCTATATTCTTGTCAAGTTTTCTCAATAGTCTACTCCCTTCACGTTTTCTTCTAAAATTTTGATAGCTTTTATGAATGAGCTTGTAAAATAGTATATGTAAACAAATGAAAGATCATTCAAAAATCAAATCCAAAAAATATAGCATCCAACATATTATGTCAAATCTAATAATTATTGGAATGGTATAAGTACAATGATAATTAATGATGTTGAGAATCATAAATGAGTTTAATAATGAGAAAAATAAATTGTAGAAATATAGATTATTTAGAATTGAAAAAAGAAAAAAAGTTGATTATTAAGGTGCACTTTATGTAATGATTTTAACTAAACTAACAAATATTACCTGGTACTTTATAATTAATGTTAATCAATTTACAACTCCCTATAACCACAATACACTTTATTATAAATGAATTTAAGCAACATCTCTAGTATAAAGGAACAGCCAAGTTAAAACCACAAAATGAAGAAATAAGACACGTCATGCCTTTACATTTCAATCTAATAAAAATGAAGAAATACAAAGAATGAAATAATATAAGCATACATATACTACTGCCAAAATTACAACTCAATAAAATACAAATCATATGGAAATAAAATCCATCCTTAGCTTCCATCATACATACTCTAAATTACACCTAAAATTTTCTACGTAGCTAAAAACACATTTGAGAAAAAAAATGGCCAAAAACAAGATATTGATTGATCCACCATGTCCATCATAAGTCTTTGATCCTATTGATACATCACAATCAACCAGAAAAAAAAAAAGTGTATAAAGGAGTTGAAGGCGATAAAAGACCGGGATTTAAATTCAGAAAATAGTAACATAACAACTAATATACTAACATTTGTTATCCAAAAAATAAATAAAGGATACTGGAAAAAGAATCTGGGAGCGAAAGATATCTTGTTGCGTAAGCTATCTTCCTTGAACAAGTCCACTGAATACTTGGCTATTCCCAGCTAGTGTTGCTTCCCACTCAATAGAAGATAGAAGAATTTGTGAGATGGAAATCACTACTTGTTTCATGTCGGGTCGTAAGATGGGATCGTCATCCACACATTGCTTTGCCAGCATAGCCATCTATGTCCACAAAAATAAGAATGAGTCACAACCTACGTAGCACATACACTTCTGATAGAAAACGTGTCTTGTGTCTTATATGTGTCGATGTCTAACATCAACATGACACCAACATATTTATTACATTCAATTGATTTATTTTTTCAATTTATTATTGGTGTTGATGCGTCAATGTTATTGTCGTGTCTGGTGTCTATGTCACTACTTGTGTTTCATAGGTCACAAAAGTTATATGATCTCATGCAACTTTTGATCCCTTTAGACATCACTTTAAGAATAAATGGGATTGGTTATTTCTTCATAGTAATAGATATTATAATATGGAAAATTATGAATGTGACAAACTTTACATTAATTGTGGTTTTGAGCTGACTAATCTTCAATTTTCTTGGTTAACAAGATATAATACCATAATGCATGAGAATACTAGGTGAAAAATAGAGAAACTTGCCTTAAATACACAATCATGGGGAAACAGATTCATCATATTTGAATCAATGTAATCTCTCATGCTTGACATGCTCATGGAATCAGGTGAGTTCCTTAGAACTGCCAACATCTGCAATTTAGCAAACGTTTAAAGCAATACCTCGGAAAAAGTTGCAACGGTAAAACACTTGGCTGTGCCTTCGTGAATGAAATGACGAGCAGTGTAGCCATAAAAGAAACTAAGGAAACAACGACTATACTGAGAAAAACATTATGTTATAGTCAATTTTATGAATTTAAGATGCAATAATGATGTCTTATAAACAGAACTTACTACTGATGCGAGTGAGCGTCTTTCGGGATTTTTAGTCATCATGCCTTCTGTTCGAATAATGGCTTCTTTTCCAGTTATAATCTCAAAAAGGACAACGCCAAATGCATAGACATCACTTTTGGTGGTTGCAAGGCCGTCGCTCAAGTATCTGCAAAACATCAGAAATGTTTTTCAATGTTATTCATTTTTATGCAAGCAGAACAAATTCAAACGAAAAATATAATAATATTTGGTGAACATTACTTACTCTGGAGCAAGATATCCATATGTACCAACAACTTTGGTAGTTGAAACTTCTCCCTCGTTTGTTATCCCCACAAGTTTCGCCAACCCAAAATCTGAAATCTAGAGAAACGAAGAATGATATGTTATAATTGACAATCAATATATGTGAAACACATAGGAAAAAAAAGTAATAGTGTATAAATTGGTCATTGCCTTTGCTTTAAAGGAAGCATCAAGTAAAATGTTGCTCGTCTTGATATCACGGTGGACATAATGAGCTTTTGTGTGCTCGTGTATATATTCAAGTCCCCTAGCAGCATCAAGTGCAATCTGGACCCTCATTATCCATGAAAGTGGTGAATGACCTATAAACAAGATAAATAATGGTCATGAACTATATGCATAGCTTGTTCATGCAATACAACATGAAATTTAGCAGCCTCCCACCAATTTAGCCTTATCTTAGAATAATGTAGGAATCTGTTAAATTAGCAACTCCGGTGTAAAAGAAAACTGATACAAATAACACATAAGTTTTTATCACGGAGTTCGGTCAATTGTGCATACGTCTCCGACTGCAAACTGACTAGAACTCCTTTGTATTATAATTCAAATTTAGGGTTATAGATTACAACTTATGTTTAAATATTACGGTCCAGTTTACAAAATTACAACTTGTGTTTAAATACTCGCTCCGCTCCTCGAGCAACCTGCTCACTTATCAGGATTGACTCCGCTAGAAGTTTTATTCAAGTATTGCAACACCTAAGAAATTGTATTCTTGTGATGATTAATAGTCCACAGAATGATAAATAGATGCCTAAGCTTACCCTTCTTTTGAGGATCATGCAAATGGCTTCTGAGTGAACCCTTCTGAGCATATTCATAAACTAGGAAAAGCTCATCATGACTAGCTGCATAGCCAATCAATTCTACCTTGACAAATTAATAAAAAAAAATACAACTCAGACTTTAGTTATATGTCTCACAAATAGCTCCAAAATCTAAGCGCGTTACATATTATGATAAAAAAAAAAAAAAGAAATTACCAGATTAGCATGATGAACCTTGCACAGAACTTTAATCTCTGACGTAAATTCTTTTGTTTTTGTAGCTGTCATTCTTTTAATAGCAACTTCCTAGAAGGATTCAAGTAAAAATCGTATGAGAAAGATACATACATATTTTCTAGTTTATACTATAACTGACTTCAAATATACCGCGTCACAAACCTGATCACGAACGAGGCTATAGTAGACAGATCCGTATGTTCCATGCCCAAGTAGATTTGAATCAGAGAAGCCATCGGTTGAGGAACAAATCTCATCGTATGAAAAAACTACAGGCTTATCCATGTCGAATACGTCAGGCCCTAGAGCTGCAACAATAAAATTACATGCAAAACATATTTCCTCTGAGTTACAATCATAGATATAATATATATACGATTCAAGAATACAACAAGAAATGTTACTAACTCGAAGCTTTGGGAACAGTAATCGTGTGATTGCTGGAGTCACCATCTCTTTGCTTCTGGTCAACATGTTTGCCACATATGTACCTTCCAGAACCACAAAAAAAACTTGGATTCCGAAGAATTTGGAATTTATGAGAGACTTTTCCATCAGCATCTTTTTCATGACTTCGCGACTCGGATAAACAATTCGATGATCTGAGGCAAACGCATAGAATTATGCTTAATATTATCAGAATAAGACCAACTCCTAAGCCACCAATGATCCATCCATAGGGTACATGATACTTATGATTGACCTGATCATCTGTAACAAAATTATAAAATAAATAAAGAAAACATTTTAGTATAGCACAAATAACTATGAATATTCTACCTAAGCTGAATATTTATACAAAGAAAACATCAAAATAGTATATGCTGATGAATACCTGAAATATCATCAACAGAAGGAGCAGGAACAGAAGCCGGCGGAGAAGCATGGTTTGGAGGAAAAGGATCACCAGGAACTGCACAATGCAGTAAAATAATTCAAATTGTAGTTAGGATTCAAGGGTGACTGACATTATTGCATTTCACAAAATACAGTAGACACATTGGTTTATCACAAGAAAATGATGAGGTTTAAAAATTTAAATGCAGTGTTCAACATCTTCAATCTAGTAGTTCCTTGTCTAAATAATAGATGCACAAAAAATAGTCAATTTCCTGTTTTGAATTTCTACCAAAAAGCAATTACAGAAGCCTCAAACCATTCTACAAAAAATAGCCCCAATGCTAAATTCCACCAAGTTGCTACAAAACAAACAATATGCCACTGCACAAAGCAATATAGAACTAAAGCATCCTCAACCAAATCATTCCTTTCAAACATATGAACAAACATACATAAATATACACAGGAAAATTCTAAGATAAACGACTGTAGGTTTCTTTTCACACTTTCACTTTTGGAGGAGGTAAAATTGATTCCTTAGGTGTATAACTGATTTTGATATGTTTGGATGTTCGTGAGTGAAATTGATTTTGGCTTCAGCTAGAATTTAGAGCTTGAGACTCAACAATTGATTTTTAGCCTCAAATTTATTATTCAACTCAGTTTTACATGAATGTATCAACTAAATTTATATTCAACTAAATTTTTGCCGTAATCAATTCATTCAAAACCAATTAATATCACTTGTCATAGCAGAACCAAACACACACTGAATAAGATTGCAATGAAAGAAGAACTAACCAGAATCAAGAGGAATATAATAAAGTGAACCGACAGTAACATTATCAGGACCATCAAGGCCATTCACAGCTTCAATACTATCCATACTAACCCCAAATCTACTTGCCAAAGATTCAACACTATCCCCATCTCTCAACACATAACTCAAAAGATAGTTCCATAATCCACTAGAACAACCACAAAACAACCTCAATGATATAACAGCACCATTCCTTGCCCTCCTTGAGGTGTTAGGAAGCAAAATAAGCCCATCATAGGCATCCATAACCAAATCATCCACCAACCCTTTATTTGATTTCACAGTAAAAGTGGTGTTAGACACATATTTCTTTATACCAGCTGCACAAGAACAGTTCTTCCTTATGAATATGTAATCCCAACCATTTCCTTCAACTGTGATGTCACCTGGCAACACATCAAACATGCTTTGAACCACTTCAAGTGATTGGGTTTTTTGAGGCTTAAAGGCCAAGAAAGAAGTGCAGACACGGCTTGTGTCCGTACAATTCATTGGTACCGTTTGATAAGAACTGATTCCATTGAAATGAAGGTAAAACAGAAAGAGAAGAAACTGAAGCAACTTCAAATGGGGTTTTCCTATAATAATCATTGCTTAGAAATTAACAAGTGACAATAATTTTTAAGCAAAAGGGTCAAAAAAATGGTGTCAATGGAACCACTTGGAGCTCAAGGGATGTAAAAGAGCGAACTTAATCCAAAAAGCTTAAGCTATTTTTAATGGAGATGAACAAAGGAAACAACTTGATCTAGATTTGAAGGAAAATGGCACAACCCAATACAAATTCAGCTAACAAAAACTAAAAATTCAAAAAAAAACAAAATCCAAATTGAGTGACAGAAACCAAAATCTTATGATTTCCAAGCTTAAAAGAACTAGCTTTTTGTTCAACAATTTGATGAAAGATGACAACAACAAAATAGAAACAAATAAAAAATGGAAAAAAAATCTAAGTTGATAAGAATAATTGGAGGACAAGGGAGTGATGAAAATGGGGTATGCTAAATTAAGTAAAGGAAAAAAAAATGGTACTTTTAAGGGGATTGAAGGTAAAGAGAAGAAGAAAGTGAAAATAAGAGAACAGAACATTACATTAGTTTATGTTTTGTCTTTGTGTCTTGTAGTCAGTCACTCAGGTAAACTGGTTAATGAAAAAACAGTAAAAGGAGAAAGCGACTTGCAATTAGAAAAATGTTTTGTAGAGATTTTTATTTTTTATTTTGACTATTACACCCTTTTCCTTCTAGTACTTGAAAGTAACAACATGGAATATCTTGTGTAATGTGTAGGATCAAGTTAATATAAAGATTGACTAAACTATAAGGTAAGTTAATTAATCACGATAAAAAATAGGATTTATTATTTGATTGAATTAAATTGTTTTTTTTTATGATGTTGATTTCCAGGAGAAAAGTGACATTAGGGGAGTTAAAAGTGTCATTTACTTTTTTATTTGGGTGACAATAATCATTTCAGATCAAAAACTATGTTTTTTTTTTAAGAATATTACCTCTGTTTTATGTATTTAAATACAATATAAAATGTGAAATAGTGTGGTTTTTTTATAGTGTGTTTTGTTGTAAAAAGAAATGGTAAAAGTGAGAAAAAACTAACAAATTTAGCACTTTATTTTTTTTTTTCAAAAAAAAATCTTACAATGTATTTTATTAGAAAATTTCTGACTTCTCTCTATTGGGGCTTTTGTCCTCCCTAGTTGGAGGATAACCTTTGGGATTTATTCACAATTTCTTTTGATACATGCACAATCTGTGTTTTGTTATTGCTGGATTAATAAGTTTTAGTTTAGAAATTGACTTTGTTAGAGTAGATGAAAAATGCTCCAGCAGTTTATGATCAATATGTTAGATAATTAATTTATCTTGGTACTTGAATTATGTTACTGTCAAAACAAAACAAAACAAAAAAGAAGACGGTATATAGTGTAAGGGTAGTTTGGTAATTAGAGTGAGGATGGGTAGGGTCTTACGGCAAAGGGAAGGAACAGAGTGCAAAGATGCTAAAGCCTAAAAGCTGGCAATATATTTACAAGCAAAAGAAATTACAGTTTTTTTATGGTGGGGTCCACACAAACATATGGTTCCTAACTAACGACCAAGCACTGTAATAGTGTAACAATTCGTTGACCTTTTGGTGTTGCTTTCTTTGACTCACCCAAACCGACACATATATACTCTAATTAATTATCTGCTTCGTGTTCTAGGTTTATGATTAAATGAAAAGATACTTTTATCCTTTATTTCAATTAAAAATATCATATATTATTACTTTTTAAATATAAGATTTTATAACTATATATATTTAATTTTTAACATAAAAATAGTAAACACTTGAATTAATAAAGTTTAACGTTTATAAAGAATTATTAAATTGAATAATTTAAGCGAGAGTTAACAAATTATCACTCATTTTACATATATTTGAAGTAGGGTATGAATTTTGTAAGAGTTAATTAAACTTAGTCTATGTTTTTATATGAAAATGGTCACTTATACTTACAGACATAGCTATTGGGGTGTCAAAATAAATTT
This sequence comes from Cicer judaicum, assembly GCA_037974835.1. Lineage (NCBI taxonomy): Eukaryota > Viridiplantae > Streptophyta > Magnoliopsida > Fabales > Fabaceae > Cicer > Cicer judaicum. The sequence goes on from JBBPBS010001102.1 coordinate 2,856,715, forward strand.
GAATGCATGTATTAAATATTAAATATGTAAGTCACAATATTGTGTATCTAAAGTTTACTTGTAATATAATTACAAAGTTGATGATTAAATAATTAAATTATATGATGAAAAAATATTTTAAAATAGTATTTTGTACTCTTTGAGTAACCCAAAATCATTAATAATAAAATTAAAATTAACTTGCATCATTTTTTGTTTTAATATAAATTATCATGCAAAGAGTTATAATGTGATTTGAAAGAGTTTGGACGATAAAAATGTCATGAGGTTTAATTCATTTTTTAATAAAATTATCAACTAATAATTAATATTGATTAACTTTTTTATTATACTATCTACTAAAAACACAATTTCTATATTGGCTTTTTTCTTTAAAAAATATAACTAGATAATCAACATACAACTAATGTTAAATCAAATGTATTGAAACTATTTTGAGTGATCCTCTTTATTGTACAAAATACATATGATATTTGTTCTATATATATTTGATATGTTTATATATATCGATTCCATTTTATATAATACCA